>JAGDQP010074677.1:0-10245 GCA_022664845.1 Lepisma saccharinum | reverse complement strand
ATTCAATTCAATGAATGGGAAAATAAACCAGAAACTCTGACAAGGCAGTTATTAACAATATTATCTTTTCAAACACAATTGCGAACGATATTGATTTCAGCTGTTTTGAATAAGAAACTATGGTGACCCAGGCTCCCCAGGACCTGCGTACACTGTTTAAAATGTTAATTGATACATTCAGTAATATTTCAGATAAATTTTACGCGTACTGTTTGCAGTTATCTTAGAAAAATACCGAGATATTTTTTTTAGTGCTGCTGGAGGTTCTGAGCTTTCAGTGCCAGTGTGATGTTCGCACATGCGCAGAAAGAGAAAACGGTTTCTTATCGTAACCAACCCGCCATTTTGATCACGCGCGTCAGCAGAAATGGTAAAGTATTTCTGATTCTCTACGTAGTGTTTATTAACACTCCCATGACGATTTACCGGAACATGTAAATCGAAAGGAAATAAAAATGAAATGAGCCTCAAAACTTAACCAAACTTGAAATTTAAATCAATAATTTTTTGTGCAATATACGAGGCATGTTCAAAAACAAACTGAACTGTTTAAATAGCGCGAATCGACACAGAGAGCTGCTGTTACTGAGCGCCCCTAGCGGGAGTTCTTGGCAACATGCTGTCATTTGGCTCGTTCTGTTATGAGCGTTAGCCTCTCAATACATGTGCTGAAGTGAGTTCGTGCTCGTCGCTCATCATTTGCTGGTCCATCTTTTGAACACATCTTCTGTGATTGTATTTGCAAATTATTTTGTATTTATTTCTAATTGTTTAGTTCATACATTCATATGTTTTCTTCTTATAAATATAGTTTATTTTTCTTTCTATTTTCTAGGCAACAGAATGAAGTGAGCAACGTGGCAAGAGAACGTGGTGCGGATGTTGAACCCGCACCCCACAGGAGAGGATGCTTAAGTGGCTGACGGCGTCACGGCCAAAAATTCCTGACGAAATCGTCACTGATGACCCACTGGCTACAATCCATGTCTCCAAGGACGGTGGTCCTCTAGAGATTTATGCCGTCAGCAGGTAAGAGCTTTCAAACAATAATTTTAAAGGAAGGGTTTTACTAAATTAACAGTTAATTTACACATGTTATTTTGAGGAATATTCTGATTGAAATGTGGTAAAATAATTAAATGAAAATTAAGCCGCCGTTAGGAAAATGCACTAACAAGCGAAAAATGACTATAGTTTTACACAAATATAAATAGCAAACTTCTTGAAGTTTGAAATCAGAGTGCTGCTCTATGACGAGGCAGATCTTTCACTAGCGACTCGGTATAGGAATTATGCACGGAAGTGACGGCATAATAGAGGGCGAGTTCACTCAGGCATTAAGCAATTTCTTCGTGCTAGGCTAGCTTTTCATGTAAGCGTGCGTTGCTTGCGATTTTTGTGAGTATACTTTTTGCATCGCGTATAAGGCCGGCTTTTCATACAGGCGTTCGCCACGGGCTTTGCTTGCGATTTCTAAGAGTAGCCAATAGAAACTCGTGTTACACGTAGAACACGCACTTAAACACGTGTTTCAATTGGCTATTCAATCGCAAATAAAGCACATAGCGAGCGCCTTCACTGAAAATTTGCAGTACATGTGTTTATTTATCCAACAGCGTATTAACTCCAACACCTTAACACTTAGGTCAAATCTATCACATGGAATGGCTTTCTGGGAAGATTCCAGTATTGTTTGATATGTCACACGACCCACTTGCTATTTGAAAGAAATGGACCTTCATCCAATATGGCGGAATTCAAGATGGTGGTCAAGTTGTCCATCTACTCCAAAATGTTCCCACCATTCCACATTTGTATACTACGATGCTTCATTTCCTTGACGATTTAAGAACTACAAGGCTGTACTGAAACTTTTGACTTACTCTGTAGTTCCAAATATCCATGCAGGTTATGACAAAATGGTGGTCAGTTTTGTACTTCCCCCCCCAAAACAGTAGATCTCGTACTCATTTTCAAAAAGGTTTTTCTGATCTTTTATTTTGCTGACCAGTGTAATTGGCACAATAAAATACATATTAAAAATCGAATTATTTGTCTTTAGGTATAATGATGAGATATGTGGATACTGTTGATTGGTTTCAAGAGAAACTCTGAAAGCATAACAAGAAAGTATGAGAAGGGTAATTCTCACAGATATTATATTTTCTTTCATCTATATGTTCCATTTTCTCTTTCGTTAGACGTCATTAACACCAAACTTAGTTGTTCTTGATCCTAAATGTAATAAGATCCTTCTCCCATATGCTTAGCTTCCCAACCCATATTACTATAACATAGCTGATTGACGAGGAGTAACATGTCAGATAAAAAAAGTGTTGCCTATTCACCAGTGTTTTATGTCTGAAATTTCTAAATTATGTACTTCTCAACATCGTTTGAGCCTATATAATTAAAGCATCTAAATTTTTTATAATCAGCAAAGTCAGTGTAGTATATGTTTCATTTCGGAAAATAGTGATTTACTACGGGATGGCGTAGTTGTGAGATCAGAAAAAGACACCAAGAATGTATTTGTTTAGATAATATTTGAACAAAAATTCCATTTTAGACAGAAGATTCACAAAATTATTTTAGGCAATAACAAAAAGATCATATTTAGATGATATGCTAGCGAAAAAAAACAATTCTAGGCAATATTTTAACCAACATTGTTACTGGATGATAATTGATTTTCACAAAGAGTTTGTTGAATAGAATATAATAGAATTTTATTGTCTTTAGGCAACTATGGCTTAGGCTTGTATAGGAGCGGGGAGAAAGTCGACCAGGGCCTAGTTTCATATGGTTGTTGTGACAGGAAAAAATATAGTAAATCCTCAGTAAGAATAGACGGAGCTGGGATCGAAGCCAGGACCTCCAGTGTACGAAGAAGTCGACGTTCTACCATCTGAGTTCTCCCCTCGTAATGGGGTGCCTTTACTTTTCACACCAGTGGACAACTGGTGTAACTGATTGTGAGAAGCAAAGAATCTTTCATGTGCACAAAAGTTGGCTGTATTCACAGTTGACCCACTAATACGATTGCTAGAGTATACGCAACGCAGCAGGTAACTGGGAGATTTGGGTTTGCTCCCCGCTATACTTGAAGCAGCCAATTTTAATGTGCACATTTCTTTTTGGAAAAATGTTATTTTAAGTTAATACTTTTAATAACATTGCAGGTTCTTAGGCCAAAAAGCTACCAAATATTTCTATTGTAACCGACATGATTCCTCGTCCACGTTGATCTGATTTTCTGGACAGCCATATTGAATAAGAAAGCAGAACAAAAAAATTCCCAACTATATGAATCACTACCCTTGATACACAGGTAGTGTTTTACTGGTGATCCCAAAACATCTCTGGCGAAGACTAACCAAAAGGATTTTACCATTGCCTGCCGAAGTGATCTTAACGTCCTAAGTACGACATCTACAATTTTAGGTAGATTTCTGAAGCACAGTGTTTGCCCCGTGGAAACTCACATTCTGATTATCATTGTAATAATCAGCATTAGTGGTCTGCCAAAATTACCGGTCCTTGAAGGTAAAAGTAGCCTTCTCCAGTCATCCCAATTTGAACTTTCCTCTTAGGCTTCAGTAGGACCTTTCTGTCAGTAGACCGTCTGTCTGTCAATAAGTTTCAATTCAGAAACCATCATGGCTAAAAAGATTGAAAGATTGTTCATGTGTCGTTGGAAAGGTCTCGAGGAAGCGAGTTCAAATCCATATCATTCATCCAGATTGAATGGGTAGGTCCAGAGATACGGGGTGTATGCAATTTTCAACTCAGGACTATTAACATGTCGTTGGAAAGGTCTCACCGTTGAAACCTGGCAATAGCAGATATGCATACTCTCCCGACTGTGTCCCACCTTGTTTGTTTCAACGAAGAATTTATTTTCTTTAATTAGGTCCAAACATGTTACATCTGTCATCCTCCACATCTTTTTTCCCCTTTAACAAGACACTGAATTGTATCCTCCAGTATGCGTTACCAATACCCTAACCAGTTTCTCTAGAGCTTCTTTTCTCCCTTCAGTATTGCTCTTTCTCGCCTGCTTTCTTCATCACTTTCCCATTACCTATCTTTATTGTTCAGTTGATTTCCTTCCAGTTTCTTTCATGTGCACATTTAAAAGCCTTCCCATTTTATTTTTATCCAACTTTTGTGAAGTTTACGTTTTCACTCGAAATAACTCACTACTTCAGAAAAAAATACTTCAAAGAATCAGTCTCTTAACTTCCTGTCCAGAATAACTGTGATAAACCTAATCGACTTGCCTAGTGGGGCGGCTTATTCTTTGTTTATTCTACTAAGATTGCTACGATGGTAAGAATTATGGGTAAAACTAACTTCCGTTCAGTTCAGACTACTACCTTAACTTGGATATTGTGCTTGTGCTACCATCTTGTGAGTAATACGGAACTAAGTAAAAGATTACACGAGAAGAGGTTTAAATTATAAAATAATCAAAACAAATGAATTGATTGTAGCGTAACATTGTGTAGATTAGTTCTGCCATTATTTTTCTATACTATTAAAGCGATACTCATTACTAGAATGCTATAGATTTCGAAAACGAAAGAAATAAACTCACGAAGTGAGTTGCGCTTAACGGCCATCTTGCGCTTAGATTACTACGTAAGAAGATAACCGTTGTAAGTTGACGCTGGTTAAATTTGAATCCCAGGTTAACTGTAACTTGCATTTACATTACTACAATGATCCAGGTTAACATTAACCATGGTAACATGTTAGTAATGTAAACAAGGTATTAAATAAGAACCTTCGTCACTAACTCAATAAGAAACTTTGTTCAACAAATACATAAATTAATTCGCGAAATAAAATATTAACAGGTTCTTACAAACATTTTTTCACTTATAAATAGTTCCTACTCATGTATGCATTTTTTTACGGTTAAGTAATTTTAGTGTTAAAAGTAGCAATTAGCGTCAATAATTTTTAAATAGAAAATTCCTTTTGTGTTCATTGTATTTTCCGTTTCATGTATAATTATATACATTTCAAGGTTAGACGTAATTTACACCATTGGTACGGTAAAAAAAACTCCTTTATTGTTAACCATCAATCTGTTACTTTCTTCCGTTCATTATCTTGGTGTTTGGTCTTTCCAATTGTAGCCAGGAAATTAATTAAAGTAGGAAATTGTGATCGATATGATTGGCACTGAGAAATTACTCTGGTAGAATTAACACTACCTGATCATTAGTTTAGAAAATATTTATGGAAAGAAATCTAGTGTGAAACCTTTGTGTAAACTTGCAGGGTAGTCTTGGGTTTCAGTTGTAAGTCAATTAGTCTTTGTGCTGGTTAACGATTTCCTCGAGTTCTATAATATTGTGGATTTGTTTTACTGGTCTTCTGATCTTGAAGGAAAATATCTTTGGTAAGTGAATTTACGAAATTTACTTTGTATATTATCTAAGACCCGCATTCTTTTGTTTTTAAAGATAATTTTATTTAACGTTTATTAATATAAGTATGTTATTTTCATGAATGTATTTAAAGGGACCTATAGTTTGAAGCCAGAATTCGGATTTGTAAGCAAAACTATAGTATGTAGACATAATATATAGCATGTGTGTGCGTTGTGTAGTTTCATATATATCCTGGATTTCCTCCTCTCCCGTCCGAACAGAAATCCTGAATATGTGCCTGCCTACTTCCAGATTATACCATTATCTTTAATTTTCTGTGTATTTGGGGTTTGTTGTCGCTCAGAATCTTTGACATTTACATAATCAGTCGTTAGGAAAAGACCACAGGGAAAAAACATGCTTTCTCCATTTTCTTAAATATACAGGATATTGTTTTAAAAGTTAATGATTAACTTTCACGTAACCCTGCAAATCAAACAAAGATTTGAAGAACAAAGAGATGACATTCTTATCTTAATTTGCCAGAAGAATGGACAAGTTATGTTTTTTACGTGTGGTTTTCAAATATGAACGTTTAAGTTAACCGAATATACTTAGCGAATGGTTAGTCAATGAACATGGAGAGTTAAATATAGTTTCCTACCTATAGTTACTAAAAAGGTTATAGTCATCGATGTGGAAGGATAGGTTATATTAATGGATTATACTTACCGTGTTAGCAAAAGGTTCGTCAACCAAAGTAGTCTGTTACATCAAAGGTTAGTAAAAGGTTAAGACTCCAACGTGGAGGGTTAAATCAAGCGATTATTCTTAATGAAAGGTTACCCAGTTAACGTAGAGACGTTAGTAAATGGTTTGACAACCAACTTGGAGGGCTAAATCGTTCCTCCTCATATAACCACTTAAGGCTGGGTTAATTTTAACCTTTTTCCTCGGTGTGCTCTGTTTTTACAAATATAATTGGTTGTGGTAATTGTTACAGTAATAAAATTAGAAGATGAAAAATCGTGTTTGGATTATGAAGGAAGAAAATTGCGTAGAGACTAAATGGGAAAGTTTAGTAGATCTAAACTTTTTCTGAAGAACCTTCCGCCATCGATAAGGGTTTAACTTCAATGTTTTGACCGTGGACGTAGGAATGAGTTCTGCCCATGGGTGTAGGAACGAGAAATGTCTTGCTAGTGCTTCAAGGTACCATCTCAGACTTCAATTAAGAGAAAAACTAGGAGAATCTCAGTGAGGATGAACACTACAGGATTCGATTCCATAACTCCACTTAAGATGCGAGAATACATCCACTGAGACATTCCATTCGGTCTTAAAAGCATATAAACAGGTAGATCTAAGTTGAGTAGTGAAGCCATAGTAAGATTAATTGGGTGGTGGTTAATCTTTCAAAGAAACCTTTATTGTAATCGTGTTCGTCTTTTCACTTTTAAAAAATATATATACGATATGGAAACCCGCCCGCGATGACCTTCCTACACTTTCTCGCCTTTTCTCTTGATTTGTTATTTCCGCTCCAAGGTTGGTTTTTGAATAATCCTCGACCCTTTGAAAGTTGGCAGCCATATACACCTTCTCTCCCTCCCTCCCCCACTATCCCACGAGGAGATTATTATACAAATGGAAAATTTTTCTTTGCTTTATAAACGTTCCTACCTAAATCGCCAAGGACAAGATGACAAATGAAGCGGCTTGGCCTACTTAATTAATTTGTTTGTTATGGAACAAACATATCAATTAAAGTAATTTGTGACAATTCGTAGAAAATATATTAGTATTTGAATAAACAATTGCGTAGTTTGCAAGTATTTCCAAAAATATTGGAGAGAGAGAGTGACTTGAATGTTGAAGGTAATGATGGTTCAGAAAGTGACTGTTCTTCTTAAGTACAAAACCAAGACTTAAAATACAATCCTCTTATTTATAAATACATAGACTTTATTTTGTTACTTAAGGGAGTTTACCAGTCAAGCTTCCCGTCTTACTTTTGCGAGCAAGGATACACAACTCTACGTGCCACTAAATGTATATATTATTAGTAGATCTATTACTTATCTGGCAACGAAGGGAATAGCAATTGTAAGGAACGGAAGAATGTTTTAAAAATAATATTAGCAAACGGCTCGCGGCAGCCGACCATTGATCTAGCAAACCAAGATATATATCTTCGGAGAATAACAGTTAGGGAACGGAACTTTTAAAAGTAATAACGGCTCATTATTTCTTTAGCAGATGACGATTTGACGACGCAAAATATAAATAAAAAAACAAACTAATGTGAGGTTTACATGTCTTCGTTGAGTCTAGGTTACCCGGTCAAAACAAAGCAATATAAAAGAATACCGAACTCTTTTCGGTGAATCCCCTAGAAGGATTAGCATAGCCTAGACATTGAAATATTTCATTAAATTTCGGCTATCGTAAACAACAAGTCATGGACGATGCTGTCATTAAATTATCATGCAAGTCAAACTGAAGAGAATACAATAACTTGGTGATAATGTAATGAAGATTATGCCTGAAGATTGGTTAGGGATTCAAATGTCACTGAGCAAAATGAACCTATGGGAGGTTTTCGATTGTCTTCCATATCGGATGAAGGGTTACGTCCTAAAGATAGAGCCAACAGTTTTAATGGGTTCCGAATTATTGTTTTCGGTCTGCCCCCACCAGTGATTGAACTTTATTACACCTGGCATCACTTGATTTGAAAGCGACGATCATCGCCCCACCTAGCGAAAATAGTTATAAACTAGGATGTCAAGTACATGAATATGAACCTGACTGAAGAATCACCCAATCCTTCATAGCACAAGGATGTCCAAATTGACATTTGAAGAACTAACTGCGCGGGATAAGGGGACGTCCAAGGAGTATCCCAATGTCCGCTTTGGTTCCGAAAACAGGATTCTCATGGCATGCCTACAGATCATGTTTGGGATACATATGGTGTATCAACGGGACGCTTATAGGACAGTTTAAATCCCGGATATATCCCATGGACATCCAAGAGATTTCCATTGGATCAGAAAATAGCAAAAGGAATGCATTTGTGCTCATGTCCGCATGGGATTTCTGTGGAACATCCGACGGTCATCCCGTCAGGATGATTTTGAGATATCCCAGCAGATGTTCAAGGGACGTGTTACGAATGGGATACGATTCGGCATTTAAGGCATCCCTCGTATATTTGTACTGTTTGGGAAGCAAAAGGATCAAGTCTTATTCATGCCGATCATCCTGTCCTCGCCGAGGGACGTCATCCTGAGAGTCTAAGACTTCAGATGAGATTAGGTTATAGATGCCATTATAGTTTTGAAATATACATTAATACATCTATTAGACCAATATTTTCCCACTTAAATTGTGTTTAATTTTGGTGAAGTGTAGCCATGTTCAACGTAAAAATTATTGTGTTTAATTATTCAGTATTCTTTCTGTATCTATGAAATATATGGACTTGATCCCTCAGACGTTTGTGAAGTTTCTATATTTCAAAACAAGCTCCAGTGGGATAGCATGACTTCAAAAGGCAAGACATTGGACTCTGGTTGACCTCAACTGGAAGAAGGAGTAAATTAAAAAAACATTGGAGGTGGAAATAGGCTGTATTAACGTCAAAAACATAAATTGCTACGTAGCTTCAAAACAACTGTTTGTCATTGAAAATATGTTTTCCTTTTTTGTTTCCAAGTACAGTATATTATTTAATCTGACATATAAAAATTTCTACGTAGTAAGCAAATCAAAAGATTTGCTAATTTACAAGCGCACCTGAATAGACTAATGTATTACTTAAACAATAGATTAACATAGAATACAAGGTCGGAAGATTTTCTACACGTGGGGGGAGATTGAATGTGAATATATTAGGAATGATTTGATTTATTTTCATATCTTATTTGTAATAGTGGTCTCTGTGTAAAAATATTTGAATAAGTTTTGGGATGAAGTCCCTTGGTGAGCATATATTTCGAGAAATTGAGATGAGCAGAGGTAGTCAACAGAGCCTTTATTCTAGGTGGCACAATCGTACCTCAATCCAGTGGATTAATTAAGTCAACGGAAGTGACGTCAGGGCTTAGATGTCGTTCAAGTATTATGTAAGCGGTTAAGGGAGGAAGGTGTTCAAGCTTTGTTTATTTTTCTGACAGCGGGGAGAGGGGATCACAGCAATGCTTTCGTAAGATTCGGTTGAAAAGCATATTAGCGTAGATTTAAACAGTTGTTTGGACTAGAAAATAACGATAACAGATTTGGCAAGTCTTACGTAAGAACAAGGGGAAGGGTCAAGTATCTACTTATTTTTACTTACAAGGAGGAAGGAGTCTAAAATTGCTAATATGTACTTACGTGATACTTGAATGATCCCTTAACTAGTACACTGAATTCATGCACTGACCCACATAACTTGTGCAAACAGACTGATTGGTTTCTTTGAAGACAAAGATGTTATCGAAAATAATTACATTGAGATATTTTTAGAGGATTCAATACGAACTATCTATGTTTTTTCTTCGTGTGTTTTTTTTTAATACAGGACAAATTACAACCAACAATGAAATTTTGAAAACGACGACAATAATACTTAAGAATGTCTTTCAAGTGAACTATTCCATAATTTGAGGAGGTTAGTTATAGATCAGTGATGCCCAACCTAATTTTGCCTATGGGGTCACATTAAAATTTAGCACGGAATACGCTGACTCCATCTCTCACATGAGAAATCCAGCGGAGACAGACACTTCGCGCGGCAGATCATTTTCTGACATAAATATAGCATACAAATCATACCCGTCGTTTAATTGCTGCTTTTAAACGCTATTATCGGAAA
>JAGDQP010074675.1:0-10246 GCA_022664845.1 Lepisma saccharinum | reverse complement strand
TAATTCCGATCAATTCACTTACTACAGAATCAATAATAAATTCCTATTGTTGTAATTCTTTTCACCGGATTGATCACCACCAATAAAGTCGGAAATGGTTCTTCATCTCTCATTTCTGCTCATTCTCATCTAAGCTTTTTCCTCAACACCAAAACTACTAGCTCGGTTAGATTCCCCTTCTGATGATAAATGTGTATTCCTTTCTTCTACTTCTGATATATTTCCTTTATAATGTTTACACTGACGTTCTGGCAAATTGTCTCCTGTTCTTTGTAAATGACTTGTTTCAATTTACTTTCAACAGCATGTGTAAACTTCGATTGTAGGTGTGCTTGACCTGATGTATGACCATCCGGTATTTTGGTAACAAATATCGTCTGTTGGTTCCGTTTTTCCTGGTTTCAAATTAAGTTATTCTCAGCATCTTAATTCTTCCCTCTTGCTGCAATTCTTTCCTTGCGTATATATTGAGACTCTTCCAATTAGTCTCCTGGTCTCTCGGAAGCTTCTTCTTTTAATTCACATCCCATAGAATCAGTTGTAGACTTCTCTCGTTCTGGTTGTGATTGACCTGATTCATGATCGTCGGGTAGTGTTACTAAACCTTGATTCTCTCCTCAGCTTCTGTTCAGTCCCATCTATTATATTCTCCTCAGCATCTTAACTTCTCACTTTGTGAAGTCTTGTAGCTGATGAAAATGGATTTCCTCCATCTATTTCTGATTCAATTCTTTCCTTGTGTTTACTGTTAGTTTTTTACCACTTTTATACTGGATTCTTCTAACCTGCTTCTCCCAATTCACGTGATAAAGGATCATTTGTAGATTCCTCTCCTTCTAGTTTATGATTGACCTGATTACAAATCATCGTGATGTTTGTTTATAAACTTTGATTGTTGCCTGAGTGTCCGCTTTTTCTGATCTCAAGCTTGGTCATAAACATTAAAATGATTAATTCCTTCAGATGTTTCTTCTACCGAATGAAGGGTTTCCACAGTTGACAATTTATTATTGTATTTTCTATACTTTTTTAATCCTTTTGATTTATTTCTGCCTTCTTTGTTTTGCTATAGTAGACAATCAAACAGGGGCGGGGCTAAAAGAAGGCAATGACAGGCGGTCGCCTTCCCAAGCTTCAACTTCCCCACGTAGGATATCCACGTCTGCCGATATGGTCATATTGGATTTTACGACATCGATCGACATCGTTCCACAACATGGGCCCTATATTGGATGGCAAACATCTTGGCTAATATCGGTCTTGGTCAATATTGAGATCGGACACCAACATCGGGATCGTTCGACATCGATCATCGATGTTGTTCAATATCGGGTATCGACATCGCTCAATGTCGGTCATTGACAATGTGAACATAATGTAATCCTGTTTTTGTACTATCTTTTAAAAGGAATCCTCTTTTTTTTACGTGAGATCACCAACATTTAGACAAACCAACAAGAAATAGAAAAATACTTTCTAAATTAAAGACCTGAATTGCAGAATATCCCAAGTCCACTGGAGTAAGTTTTCAGGTTGAACCAAAAACAGCCCAACGTCTTCGTATGTTATCCTATTCAACTGAAATTATATTGTATAAAAAAGAGTTTCTGTGGTGGGATTAGGGTTTAATACTTACGTAACCCCTTGGAACTTAGATACCGACGAACAGATAAAATGGTCTTTATTGAAGCGGGCGAGGTTCAGCCTATGGCTGCTCTGCCACCTACGAAAATGCAAGTACGAAAAATGCATACTATGCATGTTTTGCAATTAAGGTCTACAATTGAATCGATTATTGCAGAGAGGACTTAAATCCATTTTTTCTGGATTTAAAATCAGTTTCGTAATCCTTGAGGATAGACACATCTGTCAAAACACAGAGAAACCGCAGTCTAAACACTTTCAACGTGTGAAATCCTACTTTATCTTTACGGATGTTATAACTTACAAACGACTAAATAGTTTTTCTCAGTTTTCTTGAAAAAAAGTTTTATGGACTTAAGCCCTTTCTGCAATCACCAATTCAATTGTAAAACAAAGTTACTACAAATGTGAAAAATACTATTTTTGTGTAAGTAAAGTTACATCACTTCGCTGTGCTAATAGATTGTAAAATTTGTCGACCACTGCTAATTGTAAAATAATGTTATTTATGATGTTACATTCATGCTAAAATTTGTAGTTCCGCTCCAATGTAATGATTTCATCTCTCTTCTGCTTTTAACTTCATCTTTTACATTTCTTTTGTGAAGAAGTTAATAGTACAATGGCCAAGATTACAATGAAACAGCTTCAGTTGGAGGAAACGATGTAAAATAAATGTAAATCAATATATCATTAACCTCTCTTAACAACCACATGGCCTCGAGAAAATACGCTACTTTCTACATAACAAAAGAAACAAAAGTATAAAATGTACCCCAATTCGGGCGGTGTGCGATAACAAACATAATAAATATTTCTATATATCTTGTTGGTTTGTCTATGTACTTGCAGTAATCAAAGTATCCTTGGGGAGAACACAATCAACTTTAACAGTTCATTTGGCTATGTCCTCCCACGGGAAAGACATGTTATGTCTGCACTACAACATTCTTCAACGATGAACTTCTTTGTTGCCAAACAAAGCGGGCCGCGTGTTGACAACAACATGAAGTTTTATAATTTATCACCAGATAATAAAAATCGGTTTTCACATATAGATGAACATTGACCAATAAAGATATCGATTGCCGACATGGAGCGACATTTTTCCATGATAAATGCTACATTTTTTAAATTTTAATTTATTCATTATGAAAAAAATTTTTTTTTTAGAAAATCGATTTATTCTTTGCACAATATAGTTTTAGAAAATAGATAAATTAGTGATACCGATAACCGATGTCGATCCCACATCGATCGACGTTGCCTCACGCGGAGCCACTCTCCCGCCTGCATTAACGATATGGGTCCCATCAACGGCCAACTTGCATGTGGTACTGGTGTCGTGACGCCAAGAAAATGGGAAACTAACGTTTGTGAAATTGTTGAGAGTCATAAGGAAAGTAATGTGTTTTCGTTACCGCATTTTGGAATCATTAAATGGAGGATTCTGTTTAGTTATAAAATTCATGTGTCGCTAATCTTTGGGTTTATATATTCCAAATGTTTTAAGTATGGTTTGATATTATATATCAGAAATAAAAATTGAGAAAAATAATTACACTTCAGAAGAGTGTGATGAGATAACTAAATTGCTTACAACAGACCTATTTTATTAATAACATGATCTTACCTGGTGTTGCCTTCTTACAGAGTAAAAGTGGGAGAAACGCCACACCTGCTATATTATCGAGCGCTTGTAAAGTGAAGCGTTAGCTCGTAGCAATCTGAAGGCTCTGGGAACGATCCAGCGCTCATAGATCCTCACCTCCATTCCCCTCACTCATTCCAGTCAATTACTGGAATGGACTCCGAACTAAGTCCTGACTGACTACTTCGATTTATAGAGTATATTAAATTCGATTGCTTTATCAGCCACTGGAATTACTAATATTTCTAGTAAACTTTCGAACGTCGACTTCATCTTCTAGATCGACTCTCGCATGTGGACGAGTAATCATCATATCGTTTCTACCTTTTTGTCTTTCAAATATTTCATGAGCTTGGTAACTTACTGTTTATATATAGTTTATACTAACTGCGTCAAATCCATGAAACAGCAAGGCTATTCTATCCTCACTATTGACTCCTTATCTAATTGCTTTACAATCGAATGGTGTTGTTAGATTTGTTACGTCTAACGAAAAGTTAAAAGATTCATCTCTATTTGTACCGAAGCTGAATTTTTGTGGGTGTTGTGTATGGCCATTTAAGTTCACTCTAACAATGCAGGGAAAAATTTTCACTGGATTTGGTGGCTTCTGCTAACATAGGCAAAACAGTTGATTTGCCCATTCCATGTTCTGCACTAACAATCACTATTCTGTCTGAAAACATGTTATATTGTTTGCTTTGTACATATTACAATAGCTCCTACCTACCAATTTACAAAACTCTGATGAACCGTCATAAGAGCTTTATATCTAAATGTATCATTGTCCTTTCTGAGGAAATGAATATTGGAATTTAAGTGACATAGTTCTTCGAAACATTGCAGTTCATCTTGATTTCTGTCAACTATAATAAAATGATTCAATTTTTCCTATCTGGATTGGTGCTTTGAAAACCTTGTACGTTTCCCTCAATGACAGTCTAGGAAAAGTTCGTTAGCTCCTGTGCTACTGGCAATATCCAAATTTCAATCATTTTTTATTTGAAAATATTCTTTCCCAAAAGTCAACTGGTTACTGAATTTTCAATTAATTTTTGAAGTTTTGCAAAATCATGCAAAGCTTGTTCATTATGAATTTCCTTCTTGTTGACGATAATATTCCTTTGTTTATTAGATCTTCTAATTTGTTATCTAAAACTGAGCCTAAATTTACTTTAGCCCCTTAAAGAATTACTTCCCGCTCCGATAAAATATCTTCCTGCGATTCTTCCGTATGTCCATTTAAAATATGATTTCCATCCATTATTTCTTCATACTTCTTTCTAGTGGGGATTTTTTTTATCACATAGGGGATTACCTTGCTGACTGAAAACTAAAATTATCTTTTACTGAGACACTTGCAATTATTTGATGTAGTATTTGGTTATCTCGCACTATTGTTTTAATAACTAGATTTTATTTGTACAAAACAAAATATTTTATCCCATATTTGCTCATTCGCTTACCAACTTAACTTTACGAACATATAGTTTCTTATTTTATCCATACTATATCTTGGTTTGGTAAACTTTAACACAGAAGATCTTAACTTTGTTTTCACTAATCAGGACAGAAATTTCTTATTCGATATAGGCTAAAAAGTGATGGAGTTGAGATGAATTTGCAGAATTAAAATTTCTATCTCTTCAAGACAGTCGTATTACGGGCAAGCAAACTTAACTCTAAAGTTAATGGCTTTGTTTCAATTGCTTAAAAAGCGTATTTCCTTCTTCGTGTGTAAAGAAACGACCTTCTCTTTTTGTCATCCAGTAGAAGATTTTCGTAAAGAGCACGCAGTAAGTACATTCCATCTGTGCAAGACCGAAGTCCTTCCCAAGTTCTTCTTTGATAATATCGGTCAATTCATCTATATCAGGCTGATTTACAGCAAACACTAGTTTATCAAAATAGCTTTTAATTTCTTCTTCAGTTACGTAATCATTTGGTAATACACGAAATTCTTCCTCTGTCCACGTTACAAAGTTTTTCATCTGGAATTTATATTTCTTCATGTTTATATCTTTTGCTTCATTTCCAAGCTTCGCTTTCAATTTAATTCTGAATCTTTCTAAGTTACCAGGCAGTTGTGTACATTCATCTAGAAAGGCAGAACTGAAATAGAATTCTTTCCCTTTTTCTTCCCTTTTCACTAATACATGTCCTGCTAATGTGTTAATATGATTTTTAATAACACAATTCTTCCCTCGTTGTTTCCTTTTGATTATAGCAACACAATCCTTAGCACTAGTCATTGCATTTGCAATTGCGTTTACTAATTTATCTAATTCTATTTCATGGATCCTAGGATTTGAAATAGATTCATGTATTTTTAAAAGGTCAGCCGAGACCTCAAATTGGAAAGTACTCATTTCGTTAAGTAATGCTTCCTCATCTTTATCGCTTTGGTTTTCCAGTCTACTTACATAACGTAAGAATGTATCTCTAAACATTTTTAAGTTATTCTCCTCTAAAGCTGTTTCTAAAAACCGCTTTTTAAATTGACCACGTTGACAGTCAATTACCTTCTTCGACAGTACAGCGTAGTACGGCTTGAGAAGTTCATCTTGTAAATCCTTTGTACCCGACACGCACTCAGCGAGTGTATTTCCTAGTCGATTAGCTTGTGAAGTGTCCTCTAGCACTTCTTTTACCTTTTCTTTCTGAGGAAGTGTTTCCATGTTTAGTTTCCAGAATTTAGACATCGTATTACATTCCATACCTAAAATGCTATCATTAGTCTCAATACAGCTTTCTCGCAACATTACACCTAGGTCTATATTTGTGAAAATAACAAAGTCTAATTCGTTATTTTCTCCTACAAATTCACGATTTTTAGTAATCTTACGGTAAGATTCAAAATACTTTTGTAGGCTAAAGTCATCATTTTTCTTCATTAAGTGGCCAATTTTAATCTTTTCGCTTTTATCTGCTCTGTGCTTAACTTGAAAGAAACGGAAAACATTTCCATCTTTTCTGTTACTTTTGTAGATAAAAATTACATCATCAAACTTTTCGGCATCATCCATCTCTGTTGCTAGTCCAAAAGAATAATTTTGATTAATGGCACGTACCAAGATTAGCATCAATAAATGTAGGTGGTAGACTGTACCATGAATAGATTGCTTTGCACCTGAAGCAGCATATGTTTCTCTCCCATGAATTTCTTTCCAAGGTGTTTTTGGTGCTTCAGCATCTTCTGGTTTTATTCGTTTATTATCTCCGCTCTCTAAATCTTCCCTTTGCTCTCTTGTTCGTTCGTCATTATTATTGATCGATGCACTTCCTTCAGACTCAACAGCAGACTTATCTCGTTGTTGTAGTTCTGCGTCGAACGACTTATAAACATCAGGCAATTTATTAATGTCTCTTGATTCGTTGTTCAGTTTCTGTTGACGCTCATCTATTTTGGATCCATTTCCTTCGTACTGTCCACCTCTTCGGTCTTCTGGGCATGCTTTTTTCAATTCACCTTCCACAGAAACTCTTCTATTGTTTTTTTGTTGACCACGTTGAACGTTTAATGGTAGCTTGTTATTTACTCTTGATTCGTCCTTTAATTTTTTCTGAATATCATCTAAATTATTGCTATCCACATGCGAACTCCTAACTGTTTCAAATTTCTCTTCTGTTGTATGAATGCTTTCTACGGGTTCCAATTTACCGTAATCCTTTTCGTGTTCTTTCAAATCATTTCTAGATATCTCTTGCTTCGTTACTGATTGTTCCACAGAAGACAGAGTCTTAGTTGGTGCTAAATCTCGCATTTTGAGTTTTCCTGTAGGTGTTATTCCATTTTTGCTCTTGCCATCGCTATTTTTTGCTTCTCCATCTGGAAGGACTGCAGTTACTTCTTCTTGTCCGTTACAAACAGCCTTATCTAATGTCGTCTCTTTACACTTGTTCTGAAAATTAACATCAAACTTTGGACTTGGTTGGAAAAGTTTTTCTATCATTTGTATTTTCCTGTCTTCGCTTTCTGTACTTCTGATAATGCCTCTCAATTTCTCTCTACGTGATAGAGTGTCATCGTTGTCAGAGCAAGAAGAGTGACCACCAGTTGCTTTGTGTTTTCCAAAATCCTCAGGTTTGTCCTCTTGCTTTTTATTTGTTCTAGTTTCTTGATTTGTGTTTCGCACTTCCATCATGGCTTCTATTTGTTTCAACAATTATGTTCCCTTTATTAAAATGCCGCGAGTGATTTGAAAATAATAATGTTTAGCATGTGTGTGTTTCTTTCAGAAATGTTCGTTCATTCCTTGTATTCAATATGTTATCTACTAATGGGAAATCCCTGTAATAAATATTTAAGGTACATATTTAGTCTATGTCTTTATTCCACACCAATGATTAGTTTCTATCATCATATGTATTCGTTGGAATGGAAAACGAAAACTAAAAGGCTATACAATTCTTCATGTAATCCTACAAAACCTTAGTGTCCAAAACAAGGCAGTCTAGTGTGCCTAGATCTGTTTAAAACAAATAAAAGCTATCTAGCGAAATATTAACAGATTGTGGCCAATTGGCAAACTAAAGCGTGATGAAACATTGAGTATTCATTTTACAATTACTTTAATTAAATTATTTTTTCATTTAAAATTACAGCTCAAATTATAGAATTTCCACGTCACTTAATAAAGGGGCGCTATAATCTAGTGGTTAGAGCGTTGGACTCATGTCCGCGTGGTCCCGGGTTCAATTCCCGGATGGTGTCGCACTTTTCGGCGTCGTGAGGAAAACTGGGGAGTCATGTGAATAAAGACGTGACGGACACTCAGTGTAGAAAGCCTCTAATACGCATGTTCGTGGCTAGATGACGCGCAGCGCTGACCACATTGCCGCCACTCAGGTGGATGCAGTTCCACCAAGCGCGGACAGATGGCCTTGGAGCAGGCTCAGGATCTATCGGTCTGTTAACTCCGGTGGTTATGGTTATGTTACGTCACTTAATAATGTATATTCGTGTAAAAGAATATAAAATAACTGTTAATATGACAATAGGAATTTGAACTATATATCGCTATAACGTTGAAAAAGACGCTACTAATTTACAAGCAGTGTACGTCAATTACTGTCCGCATTATATACTGTTTAGCAGTGTAACACATCAAGGCCAAAAGAAGAATTATTTGCAATGAGGAAAGGTTAAGGAAAGGAGAGACAATGGTGAAATATGCCGAGGGATTAGTTCAAAGTTACTGAAACAAATCAAGAAGAAAACGTGGATTTGCTATTACATAATATTCTGCAAGTAACTATTACTAACAAGAATAATTAAGTAATTCGACAAGAACAAAATAGATGTAAAAAGAAATATTCCGCCCGTTTCAAAGTTTGGTAACAGAACATGTACTATGATAGCGTGTTACGAGCAAAATGCGATAATACATAATATCTTTACAGTATCATTGTGGAAAGGGCATCTCTCCTGTGGATATGACAGTTATCAGCTTAATCTGCGGGATCAAATCATATTTAACGAGTTAAGGATGCACTGGTAACAACTAGTCTTCGCACTAATAAACATAATTGGTTTAATGGTCGCATGGACATTGGCCAGTTATTGTCATGATGTACACAATTAAAGAGTAATCTCGCATGTATAATTGCATGCACTACAGTTGTAAACACCAAATCGTCCTGACACAAAGCAACTATTAGGCAATCAAGATCGACAATGTTGCACGAGACATTTCGCATAATATCTCGTGAGTGTGATGACCATAACAATGTATAATTTCGCATGGTCCCCGTTGTTCTGAGGACTCTAAGAGTCCATGCAAAAATAAAAAGTACTACCTTCAAAGGGTTACTACCCCCCCCCCCCCAGCAGCCCGATATTACTCTTCTGGATTGAGGTTTTCCTGTTATCCCGTTCCTACTCCACTAGAAACTTCCCCGTATAACACACGTATTGAAACATGCTGCACTACGAGAGAACCCACCCACATGGTGTTTTTCCACCACAAAGCCCACATAGCATGAGCAGGGATCGATCTTACGACCCCGATCACCAGAGGTGAGTACTCAACCAATGGAGCCACCACGGCCCGGCTGAGCGAACACATGAGGGTAAGGGCGAAGTTGCAACGTGAGGGTGAGTGAGGTTTGACGAAAATGAACACCTTTCGTCACTACTGTGGAATCGCGAGGCTTGGAGCGGGCTTGTTCTGTATCGGGATGACCTCACTTCAAAGTATGTGTGCACTAGATTCAAGCCACGGCGTGGTTCAGGTGAGACTGAGCAAAAATGAGAAAATCCCATGATCTCACTGATCCACCTGAGTCGGGTCTCTTTTTTTAATTTCTTCGAAGTCCACTATAAAGGCAACTTTGGCTGCCGAATGCATGATGATGGGATAAAGTGGGAGGAGACGGGAAAACCCCGAGGAAACCCATGTACACGGTGTTTGTTCATCACAAAGACCACAAGCTGGGATCAAATCAAGGGCCCCACGCACCAGAGGTAATAACTCTACTATTGAGCCTCCGCAACCCGAGCAGCGTCTGAATTCCTGGTCAACCTTCCCAGTGTCACTTGGCCATCCGAAACTCCAATCACCAGACCAGAACAGACGGTTACCCAGTGCTTGTGGTCCAGGCGGTAATGTCGTGGACTTGGGATCGGCAATGATTAGGCACGTGGATTCGAAGCCCACGGTCAACTATTGTGACTGAGGTTTTCCAGCGTTTCTCCTGTTTCAACAAGTAAATGTTGGAATGAAGAAAATGAACCTATGAACCTATAATACCCATAGTTATAATGAGAGAGTAGTGCTTGTATTCTAACCATCTAAAATGCAAAGTAATCATTTAAAATAAAAAAAAAACACATACTTTTTATTTTATCAAGTGCGCTTTTTCAAGTGCGCCCAACCCGAAAAAAACATGCGGTTTTATTGGGTTGGGTCCACCTTGGCAAACTCTGGCATGTGGGGTGACGAGCTATCA
>JAGDQP010074671.1:0-10246 GCA_022664845.1 Lepisma saccharinum | reverse complement strand
AAGAGAGCTCCAAATACCAAATTATACCGAATCAAATACATATACCAACTTAGTTAAATTTAGAGAGAGCAACATACCTTTCGGATTTAAGATGTGTTCTGATGTGTTGATGTGTTGATATGTCGAATGATTTGCACTTCGTATTCAAAGTTCATGTTGTCACTTCTTACTGCACAAGTGACTTAAGCGTGTTTATACCAAAATATAAAAAATTTCTGTAGTTTTTATGACTCTAAAATGGACTGTAATTTTGAAGATAATTATCCATGAATCTTTACGTAGTAATTTGGCTAAAGCTGTCGGAATACTTAAAGTCAGTAGTTGATCACTTGCGTCGGCGCATGTCTGTTTGTGAGTGCGTCTAAAGAGAATTTTTAGGTAATATTTATATAAGTTCATTTTCTGATTGAAGGAAGCACTGAGAATTTTCATGCGGGATAAAATACAACTGTCCAAGATGAAACTGATTACAATATTTAAAATCACTTCTTAGAAAGGTTCTTGTGTTAATATTCACATCACTAATAGATTTTCAAATTGGCGCATGGCACTTGTGAAAGAGACATTTTCTTATTTCTTGTGAACCTAGGTCAAAAAATGGTTATTGGAGAGAGTTCTTTTCACAGTGAATTGTTCGTGAGAATATGAACGGTCTCACTATCTTGTTGCTCTGTTTTGACTTACTTAATTGTTACCTTGGAGCTGAGATAATTTTAATGTTTAATCATGATCCATTACATATTAGATTACGAGAAACATATCTCAAAGACAATTCAATTTAAACCAAAATGTCGTACAACTAAATACGCTGTTAGATATAAAATTAAGTAAATAATGAAATAAATAGAATTGAAATCTACAATCATATAACAATAGTTATTGTTGTCTATTTTAAAAGCAATGTAGTATCTGAATTAATATACTCTGTATTCGATACTGATATTGAAGTACTCTTTAAAATTGAAACATATAAATCAAGAACTAATTATACAGGCTGTTTATACAGGAAACCTAATGGGCATGCTATTTTTAATGACAAGTTAGAAAATATTCTCCAGATCTTTACTTCATACCACGCATCGGTTCTTGTTGGGGACATGAACCGCGATGTTCTTATACCATCTTCAACAGATAGAAGCTTTTTTGAAACAATGGAATCTGCAGGATATAAACAACTCATTTCCCTTCCTACACGCGTTACAGATACAAGTGAAAGTCTCATTGATCATATTTTCACAAATAAACATGAAATGCATTGCAAATCTGCTGTCGTGCTTCATGACATGAGTGATCATTTTATGATATACACGTCAATTAGTTTAAAACCACAAAAAATGCCAAGGATGCTCATTACTAAGCGTTCATTTAAGAACTTTTCAGAACAACATTTTCTCAATTATTGTTCTTATTTGCCCTTTCATAACGTATTAACGATAAAAGATCTAAATGATAAAGCAAAATATTTGCAGTCGTTAATAACTGAAGCCCTTGATGCTTTTGCACCTATAAAGACATTTCGCGTCAGGGATAAAAAAACGTCCTTGGATCACACAAAATTTGCTTCGACTGATTTCATTCAAGAATCGCATGTTCAAATATGCTCTAAACCCAGTCAATGAATATACCTGGGAGCAATATTAATGTTTAAGAAATTATGTAACGAAAACAGTTAGAGTTGCTAAGACAAAATTTTTCCTTCAACAGATATACTCTGAAAACTATGCAGGCAATAACAAAGTTAAAATGCAGGCAAAAACAGACAATAAGAAAAAAAGACATTGTTTCTCTTAATGATGAGTCTATTTCGAAACCAGAGCAAATCTCAAATGATCTGAATACTTATTTTGTTAATATCGGCACCACTATTTTAAATATACTATATAGTGATCAATCTATGAATAATTCCAATACCGACGAGAAAGATGAAGATAATAAACCCCTTTGCGGGTCTCAATTCCATTATTCACGTTTATAATGATTATATTCTAAAAATATTATTGAAGCTTGACATTACTAAAAGTCCGGATTTTGTTGGTATAAGCAATCGTATTTTGTTATTGCTTGCACCATGGATTGCTGAACCTTTAGCTCACTTAATTAATCCCTCAATCGATGAATGTAGTAGATTCCCTGAAATATGGAAATATGCAATGATCACACTCGTATTTAAATGTGGTGCTGTAAATAAATTAAATAACTATAGACCAATCTCAATAACTTCTTCTCTAAGTCGGATTCTAGAGAAAGTGATATATATTCAAATTGAAAAATATGTCCGTAGTCAAAATTTATTTAATAATAAACAGTTTATATTTAGACAAAATTGTTCCACGGAATTACTTTTACATGAACTGGTAAATAACTGGTGGAAAATTCTAGACTGTAAAGGTAAACAATTTGTAGCTATTGTATCTCTAGATCTAAGCAAAGCATTTGATACTATTGAACCTAAGTTATTAATACAGAAATTGCACTCTCAGTGTATTTTTTTGCAATCTCTGCTTGTAATTGGGTGGAAAATTTTCTGAGCAATAGAAGCATTAGTACCAAAGTGGGCAACTCAATTTCGAATAAACTAAATATATCCCTTGCTGTACCACAAGGATCTATTCTTGGACCCAATTTTTTCAACATATTTATTAATGACATTGCACATAACAACTTCGACCTTGAGCTATACCTATATGTAGATTATTGTATTCTATATGATTCATCAGATAACTTGGATGAACTAACAACAAAGATTGAGAACAAAATTCCTTATGTCCTCTGTTGGTACAAATCTAATATGCTTCAAGTGAATGAATCCAAAATGCAAATGTTAATATTTTCCTCTGAAAAAACTTCGAAACTACTACCTGAAAAACCTATTAGAATAGGAAAAGCAGATATTTGCCCTAGTTCATATATGAAATATCTTGGTGTATACCTTGACAGTAGCCTATCATTTTCCTAACATGTTTTAATAACCTGTGCAAGCACTGCATATAAAATAAATCAGTTTTATTATGTATGTAAGTTTATAACTTGCGATTATAAGTTATTATTATATAAAACGTTTATTAGGTCATCACTTGAATATTGTTCATCTGTTCTATACGGAACAAATCGATACAATGTCTGCAAATTAGAAAGAATGCAAAATTGCGTTATCAGAATAATGAGTGACACTAGATATCTAAGCTCCCGTGCAGGTAGAACTATATTTCGTTTAACTACAATTGAATCAAGGCAAAAATATATATTTCTGTTAAGAATTCACCAGACAATTCATACTGAAAACCACATTCTAACAAACAAAATAGTGCTTTCAAATAACTTACAGTATACCAGACTGAGATCCAATAACAGCTGCAGCATACGCGTACCCAAAAGTAATAAAGAAAAATATGGCTGCAAAACTTTGTGTGCATTAGGAAGTAGGATCTGGAATCAACTACCACCCAGCTGCAGAACGGAGAGAAGGCTGGCCGTATTTAAAAATAAATGGAAGGAAATAGTTTATGAATACTAATGCTGCACTTCAACTACGTCCTCCTATTATCCTATAATCCTATCTCTTTTTCTAATATCTTTGTTTGTACATTAACTATATACTATATGTATTAATTGTAGGGCATAAAGCTGTTGTTTTTCTGTAATATAATGATGACAATTCAATGTAGAGAAGCTTAAATGTAACCCTACTGAAAGAAAATAAATAAATAAAATTAAATTAAAATAAAATAGTAAAACCAAACTTCATTATTTTTGCTTTCCCTACAAAGTAAACAAATGTGCACTGTGTTAACACTTTAAAGACATACTTATCGCATCTCAAACAAGTCAAGTCGGAAGACACTTTTCCTTTCATTTGCTATGTATGGAAACGTTCTGAAAAGTTTAAGCGAACATTTCCGTTATTGTAACAATCAGCGGATTTTGGAGAAAACCAGACAGGTAAGTCTGTTGGCGCAACCAGGTCCTGATCCTTAGTGGCATATTTTTAAAGCATATAACATGAAAACTTATCTGTGATTCACACCGCTTGTTAGGATAAACTTGCTAGAGAAGTAAGGTACATCAGGAAAACATCAGAATGTATGATTAAACTTGCTTTCGTCCTTAAAGACGGGTGCAAAGTTTCATTCATAAGAATACGTACTTATGGTGTGAACTAACAAGCAAACATACTGATGGGGCAGAAAAAAGTTAAAAGTTTTGTCTTCCGTCAAGATTGGAATGTCAAAATATGTGCACACGCAAAATTTTGGCAACTCAAGCGCAATTAGTTTGGGTGATATCGATGATATAAAAGTCAGATTCTTGTTTCTGATGAGTGAAGAAAAATTGTGGAAATACTCTTATATTTGTAAAATGCAGAAAGAAGTGGAAAGCAAATACATAGTAATGGGTACTGGGTGGAAGGTGCTACCTGCTGGTTGATATGTTCTTCACGGCAGCCATTTTGAAGTCCGCCATCTTGAATATCGATTGGTTTTCTTAAATAGGAAGGGGATCGTGTAACATGTCATTCTGAGCTTGAAGTTTACTGGAAATACCTTTCTGAAGTCAGTTTTGCCGTAAATGTATTATTGTGAGAAATAAGATATAATACCACTTCCATACCGGTAATAATGCAATATCATGAAAAAACAATTTTATTTTAAAATAATGAAGGAATTGGAAAATAAAATCATACAAATGCATATCGATATGGTAGCATAATCAGGAAAAATTGTTTGCATTTAGGTTTCAATTCCTTCATTATTTCAAACTAAACTGGGTGTTTTCAAGCAATTGCATCATTACCCTATAGAAGTGACATATACCCTTATCTCCCTCAATATTACATTTATGGCTAAACTGACTTCATAAACGTGCTTGCCGTAAAATTCTAGCACATAATGACATATTGCACGACCCACTTCCTATTTAAGAAAACCAATCGGGATTCAATATGACGGACTTCAAGATGGCTACCGTGAAGAACATGTCCACCAGCAGGTAGCGCCTTCCACCCAGTACTCATTACTATGTATTTGCTTTCCACTTCTTTCTTCATTTTACAAATATAAGAGTATTTCCACAGTTTTTCTTCACTCATCAGAAACAAGAATCTGACTTTTATATCATCGATATCACCCAAACTAATTGCGCTTGAGTTACCAAAATTTGCATGTTAAAAATTGGTTACTTAAAAATGAGTAAATTTTCCTATTTAAAATATTTTGAAGAAAAATAGTTTAAAATTAAGTAAATTTTACTCGAAATTTGAAGGTTGGATCAAAAGTCAGCAAACTGATATGTTTCAAAAATGAAAATGCTAATGTATTAGAATTTGAGCTACTGGATTTGAGTACATTGACAGTTAACAAACTTCACTGCAGTGAACAGGTTAGTGGCGAGGGCGAGCTGATTTGTGGTATCCCGAAATTCAAAATCGTCGCCATAATCAAAACAAGAAACAAGAATTCCTCCTTGTGAAGAAAATTGAGAAAGATAATTGTCACGACGATGCATAAAATATTACAATCCATTGGCTTCGAACACTACATAAACGAATTCGAAAGTAAGTAGAAACAAGTGCATTTTAAGTACATTGTTTAAAAAAGGGGTTAACTATAGTAGTGACGGACCAATTTTAAGAAATTTACAGGATGAACTGAGTGTTGTTTCTGAGTAAGTGGTAGCGAAACAGTAATGTGGGTAACATTAGAAATGAAGGCATTCCTATAGTAGTGACGGACAAAACGAAAATCACTCAAAACACACGCATTACACACTCTCGGCACCCCAGCCCGTGTTCAGGAAAGGGGTATGTATTAATAATTATTTTCTTGTACTTTTCATAGATTATCTTAAATTAGTGACCATACGAACGTGGAGGTTGGGTAAGGTTAGGTGCGGTCATGTTTATTTACAAAATATATTTTCATATGTTCATATTTATTATTAATAATTGCATCCTTGCATTTTTCGTAAATTATCTTAAATTAGTGAACATACAAAAGGGGAGGTTAGGTAAGGTTTGGCGCGGTATTTTATCTTTACTCTCCTTATTCTTGACGGAACGTCCGTTCAAAATTCACACAGCGATACGCTCATAATGCACAAACAAGCGCTATTTAAACACAGCCTTACCCGCTTCCACATGACAACATCTGTAACTACGCCAAATAGTTCCTTCCGCCACAACACGCAGTGCGTCTTAAAACATCTTTAAAACACTGCAACAATATTATTATTAATTTTAATGCAGTGCGTCTTAAAACATCTTAAAAACACACTGCAACAATATTATTATACAATTTTAATATTACCCACATTACTATTTTTCTCCCACTTACTCAGAAACATCACACAATTATCTCAGTTCATCCTGTATAATTCTAAAAATTGGTCCGTCACTACTATAGTTAACCCGAAATGAATAATAATGTTGTTGCAGTGTGACTTGTTAAGATGTTTTAAGACGCATTGCATGTGGTGACGAAAGGGCGTAGAGTTACAGTTGTTGTCATGTGGATGCGGGTAATGCAGTGTTGAAATGGCGCGTATTTGTGATGGTTGACATTTCTTGCATGAGTTTTATTGAATCGTATAAAAATGATTAGGGAAAGTGCATTTTGAAGGTTATTTAGCAGAGTATTTATGTAAAGAAAGGAAAAGGTCCCGAAAAAATTGTACACAATTTTTTAGTAGATATTGGGATAGTGTACACGCCTTTGTACTGAAGGTAAGTGCGAATATGTGTGGGAATATATTTTGTAAAGATATATGACCGCACCTAACCTTATCTAACCTCCACGTTCGTATTTTCAGTAATTTAAGATAATTTACGAAAAATTCAAGGAATGAATTATTAATAAGAAATGTGAACATATTTATTATTCGCTGTTGCTTTACACCTGTATTATCAAGAGCAGTTCAAGAATATATTGGGATCGTCACTCAAGAAAATAGTTATTGATAAGAGTGAGATAACAGATAAGACGAAGATTAAGAAAGAGCTTCAAGCGAATGTAGCGAACATTCAATTAAGATGGACTATTCTTTGATGGAATCATTGATCTAGTCTCAGACCAAAACAAAGTAAGAGGAAATATTACGCTTGAACTGCTAATGAAGAGCACATAAAACTGTATTGTAATCCAGAAGGAAAATGAGACTTTGGAGCATACAACTGCTAAAATAAACAAACTGGTAGGCATAACAAAGTAAATGCAATCTATAGGCTGCGATAGTACAGATATGAACACTGCTTATCATGGTTTAATATCATATTCTTGATTTGAGATTATCAAGGCCAGTGCAGTGTATTATTTGTTTTAATGCATAGAAAAGCAGGTTCTTCTTGTCACCTAATCTTTGTCTTAGATGAGAGTGAGTGGTCTGATCAGTTCCTGGTTAGTGGAATTTCAGACAAGTAGAGATGTAAGTTTATTGTTTATTTTTAAAAAACGTAACATATTTACTGCTCATTTAACCTTGATCTGATACTAGAAAAAAATTCGAAAAATGTATGTTTATTTTATAAATAATAAATCAAGTTTTGTAATCGATCAGCCATTGGTTAATATTTTCTGAATATAAAAAATCGTGAAAAACTTCCGAAATATTGGAATTATCGACTCTTCCTATAATTTGAAAGAAATTCTGTATCCTGTGCAAATCACATGGAAAAGTACTCTTTTTGACATTTCAAACTATACACAAAAAAATTGTCATAAAAGAGGAACGACTTCATCATACTTAATAGTAGGTATGATTTGTCAAATGTAAGTACAGCATAAACACTTTGAGCTTCAAAAATTATCAATAATGACTTTAGAAAGGAATATTTCGGCATATATATATATATATATATATATACTGTATATTGAAAGCGGAAATAAAAAAAAATACGGGTCTCTTAAGTTTTCGTAGAGCTTGTAGAAATAGTAATACCAAAATCTATTACTTCATCGGTACACATTTTCTTAACCTTCCTAAATTGAGATGGAAATGTTCAGGTGTATGTTCTGTAGCAGAGGGGGGGGGGGAGGGGCAGCTTTAATTTTTGCAGGCGGACCCGAACAATTATGATTACGCCTCTGGTAGTGGTGGTGGTGGTGATTGATGCTAGTAGTAGTATAGTAGTAAGTTTGCTCCCTCTAATGTGAGACTCTACCCACGCTTCTGATCATATTATGCGAAATTTTGATACGAATTTCTTAACACAATTTTGCATTGAATATCTAATTTAACTCTTACGTGGACAACCAAATATGTTTCAAATAAACACGGCAATTCAAAGAAAGGAAGTTGGCAGTTTAAGTCTAAAATTTCCTATTTTACTACGTAAATGCCTGTATAAATAAATAAGAGAATGCAGTTTCATTAATAGTATTACTAAATTTAGATTTCATTAAAACTATATACGCTATGATACTTGCTTTCAATAGAATTCGTAGCTTTAGGAAACATTTACATCCAAGATGTATCATTTTGTATGTAACGTTTCACTTAATTGACATCAAAGGTGAGAAATTTGCATGATATATTTCTGAATTAAATTAATTTGTTTCAAAACATATGATACCAAATTACTGTACAAGTATGATGAATACCCAACTTACAGAATGTGACAAACTGGAATCGATCAAAACTAATCACATGCTCAAACATGTCATCTTTACGTTATCAATTTATAAGTAGAAACAAACGAAATGAACACGCAGCGATGTTTAAATTCTTTTCAAATTCATGGCCTTCCTGCAAACTCTCTGTTATGTACATAGATTGCGTAAACCATTTCAAACTTGGAGAACCATGAACAATTTTTCATTTGTTCCAAGTGGATGTGCATTTAGATAAAGAAGTCAGCAAAACTAATATAAAAGTAATACAATAATGGAAAGAAAGTTATATTGTGAAGATCCTGATATCCTCTGTTAACATGGGTTTTATAGTAATAATTAATGCACAGAACTAGTCGATATAATCTTAACTAACAATAAGGAACTTCAAAAATTATATTTATGTCTGAAAAGTAAAACTATTTTGATGCCAATTTCACTGAATAATTTTGCTATAGAACAGTACATTTACAAAACGCTCCTTCTCCACATTTACTTAAAATTAAGACATTGTCATTAATGACTTCATTTCATTATTTTCTACCACATAATTAAGTGTTCCCGATTATAAATCTTCTGCAAAATCTTTTGAATATCATAAGAACGTGAAAGAAATAGACAAACAACAGCAGTCTTATTTTTTTTTTCTTGAGAAAAGTGACATGTTGGTAATCTAAAACTTCTCCTATTATTTCTAAAATATTCATAACTGTCAGATATCCTTAGATTTGAAAAAATAAGAAGCGAAAACAAGTGTTGTTTGTAGATTTCGTAACATGGACAATTATTGTTTAGGAAATGGACTCCTCTATGGTGATGCATCCTGTACTCAAACATCTATGTGCAGACAATTCAATAAAAACTAATAATAAGGACTTAAGATAATGCATAAGTTACTCTAAAAGTGATAACTAAAATAGTATTATAATTACCGAATTCCCATTTCCTCCTTATTTATCACTCCAACTCGTGTAAATCCAGCCGAATTGGGGATTAAGTAAAGGTACTGAATGGTGTGCAATATCTATGCTTTCAAACTGTTGTGAAGTTATAGTATTAAATTTCAGATGTTCAGCTCGCACTTGGTGCTTTTTTCAATTCTTAAATCCAACATAAAAACGATCATTTCATACTTGGATTATCTCATTCCTATTTGGGTTGGACTCATATATGCCCAACTGAGGAAGTCCCAATTGAGGAAGTCCATAAATTCCACAGAAAATAGTTGCAACTGAGGAAGTGTTCTGAACCTAGAAATTCGGGAGTTGCAAGTGAGGAAGCTTTTGAGATTTGAGATTTGATCTTTTGAGATTTGAGATGTTATCTCTTTTGCTATCCCCTTACTTGCTATGAGTCATTCATTCCGGCTCATCAAATGTTTCACTAAGAGACGCCAAAATAGAGGAATTATAAATACGCATTATAAGAGAGGCTTTATACCAGTTTGCTTATCGCATTGATCTGGATCTCTCATAAAGATGTCAAAATCGAGGAATTTTAAAGCAGTTGGGGGAAGTTCATGATCTTATGAATGTTTGCTACTATTAGCATAGACCTCATAATAGATAGACTTAGCACGCTTCCCCATTCCTTGCGGCGCTGAAACTAATAGATTTTTGTTCAGAGCACGTGATTTTGAATTCATC
>JAGDQP010074670.1:0-10246 GCA_022664845.1 Lepisma saccharinum | reverse complement strand
CTAAGAGGTACCATCCTGACATTTGCCTGGTGTGACTGATAAAAATACTAAAAAAAACTCAGGATGGCCGGCCACTGGGATCGATCTCAGGACCTCCCGAATGCTATGCCAAGGCTCTATCGCTGAGCTACAGCCGCTCTAGACTTGTCATAACTTCACTGTATGTGATAGAAAGGAGAGAAACAAAGTCAAGCGATCAAAATTTAAAGAGAAAAAAGCTGTTTAGGTAAAAATCACGTTCGTTCATTAATTCTTTTATTCCAAAAGCCACGACGCGAGCCAGAATTGCAGCTGGTCAATCGAACTGATCCACTGAGTGAGTATCGGATCACTATGTAAAAAAAAACTCTGTTCACAGCTTTCTTTCAAAATCTCGTTCGTTCATTTCTGCCTATTCGTAAAAGCTCATAATTTTCTCCCAATAGGTGCCCATATAATTCACTTTATCTTAACTCCCAATAGGTGACCTACCGCCCACCTGGTGACCTATCGATGAATGTCGGTACCTACCTACCTACCTACCACTTCACGATCAATCTGAATGATGATTAAATTGTTATACAATATTATCGAAACGATACACTGAGTTAATCTTGAACATTGATAACAATCACATTAACACAAACACTGTCCTGTTGTCTCCCAACATGGCCAGAAATTTATTGCCATTGTTCACAGATGCTACAATAATTCAGCATGATGATAGGATACCATCTCGTATGATGATGTTCTCATATTCTTTAATTTATTTGCGATGACAATATACAACACATGAGTGTTGCCGACCTCGGCAGAAATAGTGTGGGTTAGGGAGCAGGGCCGTCGTTCATCAGGTTGCAGGTTCAACTCCCGGATGGGGCGTGGATGTTTCTTGATTTTAAACTCATTGCATTTAAATCATCCTGACGGATCGAAGTTCATAGTTACTAAAAAGGACCATATAAAGTTTAAAGTCTGAGTTTTAGCACCATTAGCGCGATCAAGAAAATTTTCCTAGTAATTTACAGTCAAACCGTGTGTATCCACGTTTTTTCCCCTGGTGTCCTGACTCCCGTCGACAGACCAATAGTAAGATACTACAATGCAGATTTCTAGTTGCACTTATAGGGGAGAACTCAAAAGCTCTCATCTTGATGATACAATTCACAAATTAATTTTTATTTCGGTGGAGGGGCGGAGGTATTACAACAATCTGATGAGGCATAATGAAAAGCTTACATGGCATGGAAAATGATGGAGTTACACGTCATCCCAATACACGAACAAAATAAGAATCAGGTGATTTATACTGATAACCAACGGTAACTACAAGGTCGGTCACCTATTGCGAGAATACCTCCTATTATTATTATTATTATTAACATATTAATAATAAAACAGACAACTATTTCCAGTTGCAATTTGGTTGCAACGAAAAACAAAATCTGACATTTCTTTGTCTGCAAAACTGAATGGTTTGCCAAGTCATAGTGATAAAGTAAGATATGGGTTTCATTCTAGGCGCCTAGGCAGAGTAAGAAATATGGAATTTGGGTTACAAAATCGATGATTCACCAACATGTTTCATAGTGTTTCAACCACACAGTACTGGAACAATGGCCTGCTGGACGAAAGTTTGTGTAAGTCTTTCTCTAAAGGACCTTTATCTCGGGTTTACGTCATTTACATCCGCAGGCAATAGCTAACAAGAAAGGGAATAGAATATACAAGAAATGAAATCATCAGTCCAGAACAGACGCTGGAAACTATAAACCATGGAGTTCAAAGCCTGTTTGCCACCACCAAGAAACTTGCGATAAATGGGCATGTAGAATGTTTTTTTTACACGCTTTATATTAACTTGCTCTGTAATCATCTCTGGTACAAATCTTTTAATTGATTTTTAACTCACTTCCAATCATCCGATTTCTTTGAAATTTTGTAAACTTGCTTGCTTCCAATGACAATACAATATTCAATCATTAGATATACGACAAAATAATCCAGTTAACTGTAATTAATTAAAATATTTCGAAATTATCTTTAAATGCACGCAACGCCGCAACTATTTTGTGAAATTTGGGTTGCCTATCTTGCAGGGAGTTTAATATTCATATACATAAAAATAATTAAAAAAGGATTTTAAAAAATATGCTTTTATAAGATGGACTAAAAAGTAGAAAAATAATAAATTGAATTAATCTTATGAATCAGAAAATAAAATCGAGGGTGCTTTTGCTTACCTTATCATAAAATCGTAATATCTAAGAGCACCCACGCTTTTATTTTCCGATTCATAAGATTAATTCTTTTTTTCTTTTACTTTTTAGTCCATCTTATAGAAGCATGTTTTTTAAAATCCTTTTTACTCCTGTAAATAGCCTTTGACATATGAATCCCACACTACCATAATTAGAAAAATACTGTATTTGCTGAAATCAAAACGCCAACCACCATGAATAGTTTTAGATTCTAACTGAAGATATCTGCAATTTCGCAAACGCGCACCTACTCGACCAATCAATCGGCAAAGAGAAAGTAGTTTCAGAAAAATATTAACTTCCATTTAAACACTTGCTGCCTTGCAAAAAAGGGCCCTGGTTCGATACCAGATGGGAACACAAGGACTCAGAATTCGTAGTACAGACAGTAACGAGGCAGACTTCAGATTGGCAATAGGTAGACAACGTGGGTTCAAAAACCACGGTCGACCATGCTGACAAAGGGGTTAACTCAGTTTCACTAGGCGACTACCGGGATGGTACCTTCATTAAGGCAATGGCCTCCACCTTCTCCATCTCGTCCTGAGCCAAAGATGCCTAAGACCATAAATAAAAAATTCAACATGTGAACACGTACTCATACTTCACTTTAAAATATAGGTCATGTCCTTACGACGCCTTCTTGATCCGATGGAAGACAACAGTAAATTGCCATCGGTTCACCTTATCCGGGACCTTCGGGTCACAGAACCTGCCTCCGAGCAGAATACCAATCATGATTTATCTGTAAATAAATGCAAAAATCAAAAGGCAAACTTTGCTTAGATTCCTTTTGGCTCAGCACCTACCTGCAAATACAGCTAGACTTTTGAGAAGTGTTCAAACGGCCTACATTGATAATCTAACATGCCTCTGATTTGAATAGTGAGTTATGTCCTAATTTACCACATAGCTTCTAAGGGCGGGACCTACTATAACGTGGAAACCGAACCACACTCGTGCTTGTATACTAAGCAGATTGCGGGTGCTTAGATAGCTATGTGATACTAGTCACAAAATAGCCCTTCCACGACGTTCTATCTCGGACTTCGCCCTTCCACGAGTAGCACCAACTCGAATAAGTTTTCCTATTAATCCCACCACCCTACCACGACCAAATTTCATTGCTAGTTAAAATCCTGTTGCTGCTTAGAAGTTATATGTAAATGTTTTCCACTTTCGCACGAAAAGAACACTTTGAAGAAAAGAAATCGTTGTGTTACTCAGTCAACACACGCTCTCCCGTGCGTAGGGCAGAGCATCAGCATCAACCATTAATTGCACGGTTAGCTCTCTTGAGATGTGAGCTGTTACTGAAAGCCTCTCTATCTTTAAAAGATTCATTCTGAGCCAAGCCAACAGAAGCAGCACAGACAGACAAGCAAGCATCTTCCTCTGGCCAAGCGGGTTTCGCATTCTCCCTCCAGCGCATCTTGTTTGTGAAAGAGGCTGCTGCTCTACTGAGTCACCCACTCACCAACTCGTTTCATATTTTAAAGGAACCAGAAGCACTTTGTCCACTTGGGAAATGTGGCTACACACACACGCAGAGAGGTCTGTTTTTATTCAGCAGAGATAAATTCCGTCTATCATCTCTTTCACTTTACCGAACCACTTGTCAATGCCACCCAAAACTTAAGGAAAATGCCTTTTTCTACAAGACAGCAAACAATCGCTTGAAACAGGAATTAAAGAGCCACTTTTTCGTTAAGCGATAAAGGCAGACTTTCCTGGCTTCGGAATGATGTTATCAAGTTGTTTTCTGCCCGCGAATTCGGTGTATACGGCTAAGAGTATGTTTCTCAAACATTTCGGAACCGCAGGTCACTGAAAATATAGTGTGGATACGCGCGGAGTGCTTGCTATTCATTACTACGTGATATGCCCGTGCGTTGGCACGATGGCATTATCCTTTACATGCAACTCACACATATTAAAATAAAATAAATGAAACCGGACCAGGCAGTCTACAGTCTTCCTCTGATCAAATGAGTTGGACATGCGGAGTTAGGTTCATATTGCTTTAACAGTATAGATTTGTATAGTGAAGACGGACCCATATATTGAGCTTTATATCCTCATTAATGTTCTGTCTAAAGCTGCATGTCCTTTGAGCCAAGTTAAGACCTCTCCACTTATCCCGATTTGCTCTTTTTATTTTCCTCCGCATATGATTTATCTTAATACTGTCAAGAAGACTGATGCATATTTTTTTTTATCTTTTCCCCTCAATCATACCTTCAACTATCGTTTAGTACACAATATCTGCGCAACCAATGTCCTAACCAGTTTCTCCTCTTTGTTGTAGCCAATATTGTTCGTCTCTCGTCCAGCGTTACCAACAATATTCACTTGAAAATAGCTAAAGAGCAATCTCAAAGTAGCTCCCTATGCTGGTAGCTAAATGAGTGTTCAAAATAGGTAGTTTTAGCTCGAAGTCGCTACATCGGCAACATTGCTCTCGTCTACTCTCTTCAGAATTTCTTCATTACGCATCTTTAGTGGCCATCCTATTTTATTAGTCATTCTTCATGTCCATATTGCAAACGCTTCCAACTTTCTTACACTTCGTAAAGTCCACGTTTCTAGCCCATACAACGCAAGACTACACAAAACATTTATTTCTATTCGTTGTTCATCGATCCGCAGAAGAGAGTTTTTAGTGAACGCCATCGCTGTTCTTGCCTTGACCCCTTTGTTACATTTCAGACTCATTATTGGCTCTATTAGAACATTCTAGCGCAGATGGATGCAATGCATGACTACCTTCCTATTTACAAAATGCAACCAGAATTCAAAATGGTGCTGTAATAACTAAACCTTTCGTTTTCATCTTTTGGTTCTTGATTGAACTACAGTTATGTGAGTAATCTACGTTTATGAATTTTTAACATTTGTAGGTGTATTTTGTGTACTTTACGACACAATCTTGTACCCAGACCCTCTTCTCACGTTCCATATGATGCTTAGCAACTGCGCACATTTCCAATTTCTTCACATGCACCGTGCATCATTGCGCAACTCGATTACTTCATTCGGAGACTTCCCTTGTAAGTATACCTGAAATGGCAACTTGAGGGTTATGTATATAACATTTCAGGTTTTTAATTTTTTTCTGAATATATTTATTTTACATCTGGGAAATGTTCGAATGAATTTGGGGGTGTAAGTGTTAGGGATCTGGCAAAAATCTTGCATTCTAAGCTTTCTAAACTTGTGAACGTACTTTTGAATAACATCACACCCAAAAAGCAGAAGGGAGAGAAACTTTTCGATAAGGAAGCTTAGAAATAACTTCCAATTGAATTTTCGTGATATTGATTGAAAATCTTACGTCACATGGTTATTCCAGGTTTATCAAGGGCGAATGTCTTGATCATGATTCGATTTATTTAGAAGCCTTCCCGAAAACTGACTTGCTAATCGACAGATATTTCGTGCGAGTTAATACAACTTTTTATTCATAGCTTTATTTTTCATGGAATCTGCACACATACTTTTCTTCAGTATTCAGAAACCAGTAAGCAGAAATAAACTTAAAACGAGGCACCGGATCGCCGGATCGATTCTTGGGACCCAGCCTAATCCGGTGGTCCAATCTTGTCCCGATGACCCGGAGGGCAAAGCAGAATTTAAAATTATTTTCTTATTGTACACGGTTTCGTTTGAATAGTGTTTCTTTCAGGGGGCACCGGGACCGGTGGTGTTACCCCCAGAACACAAAAGTTAATCAAGTCAAGACCGGGTCTGAGCAGAAAATGTTTGTGTGCGGAACTATTTCTCGTGATATGAAGTTCAACCACACTAGGTAGTTTACACGTATAAACAGTCAGTACTTTAAAAGAATGACAACATTACTGAAAGATCAAGGAGAGATTGGATAAGAACTCTGATCCTTATACTTAGTTATGAGAGTATCAATGATTACTATTATGAAAGGTGTAAAGTGTCTATAATTGAACCGTTGACTCGAACAACGTTCTAATCAAGAAAATCTCAATTATACAAAAGACAGGAAACTATCGACCATAATGCTTTATAGTGTTTTCTTCGAACATGCATTTCACAGCACAGAAAGAAGTCATTTTTTGAGAATACCAAAAAACTAATACAACTACAGTATTGTTAAAGTTGAATAAAACGTTATTCCATCCAGAGCTGAAACCAGGTCACTTTTGGCGACCTGGCCTAAGATATATAGGCGAGCCGGTCTGAAACTTGAGCCGAATGTGTCTTGACCGAACTATCTCGGTGACCCGGTATTGGCCAAACTGAATAACCTAGCACACACTGATCTAATATTTATCCAATTGACCCGTTGGCCCAATTTGACCTTTTCAGCTCTGGTTCCATCAGTACATAACTCTGGTTCCATCAGTACATAACTATTTACTAAAATTTTGGTTACAACGCTGTTCGAGTGAACGTTACAATTAAAACCACCCCAGAACTCATAACTCACTCGACTTGTCGCTTGTCATACTGAAAAAAAGGGGGCCGAACTCAGAATTCAGTATTAATTTTCGTCCCGACACGTGACTCACTGACGAGAATTTTAAATAGAACGTTCATTTATACTTTCCTACTATTATAACGCATTTTTATCGCGTTACGCTAATTATAAAGGCGTGTCTTTGGATAAGCAACACAAGACAACTTTAATTCACATACAATCTCAATGCACTTATGATAATCATCGTCCAAAAGGAAAAAAAATGACTACTTTGTAGATTGTCCATCCATGATCAAATCTCGATATTATGATACCTTTAAGTACATTTTTAAGCTTAAGCTTATCAGTAGAAATAAACTCTGGAAATAGAGCATCTAAGGTTCAGGTCGGGATAGGGGAGGAGAAAGAATATGAGAAGGAGACGCCAGGGCCTTAGCTGAAGGTACTATCCCGGTATTTTCCTGCTGACAGGATAAACCTCAAGTCAGGATGGCGGGTCGCTGGGATCGATCCTAGGACCTCTCGAACGCTACGCCAACGCCATACCACTGAGCTACGGCCGCTCAGTAAAATAGTTTTATCTCCCTGTAGACAACTATTGATGAAAGAGAATCTGTTTTTGTTACCTTCTGGCATTTTTGGCTCAGGCCGGGATAGAAGAAGAAAGAGGATGCGGGTAGGCAATTGGCCAGGGTCTAATTAAAGGGTACCATTCAGCATTAGCCTGGTGAAACAGGAAAAAATTCGGGGGAAACTCAGCCAAGATGACCATCGCTGGGATAAATTCCAGGACTTTTCGAATGCGATTGATGAGATAGATTTCAACATAATTTTCCACAGAAAGTACTTCCAAGACTACAGGTTAATAATGTAAAAGAATACAAACTTTACATTTGTGAGGCTTTACACTATCTTAAGTTACAATCGGTCATTTACTGCATGTGCGAGAAGAAACGGGAAGACAGTAGTGTCCGCTGGTCTTAACTGGAGATAGCATCTCTGAATCAGAGGTAAAATTCTGTCAGAATGGGCGGAGTGAGATGGATTCGAACTGGAGCAACTTCTCCGGTGTCCATCCGCTGACACGTATTGGATCACATGTCACAATGCACAATGACGTGACTACATATTACATAGTAAAAACTACAGAAGTTTTGCGATAAAAAAAAATAGACTCAAGAAAGATTACCACCAGGATGTGATGTGGGTCATACATATGTACCAGAAGTTGTATTTCATTGTTTTTTTTTAAGAATGCTGATGAACTGTGAGAAGATGTCATCATCGTTATAAATTACCCATTGTTTGACTGGAATTGTCTCTCTCGCGAGACATGCGAAATGAGGAAGCGTCGTGGGATCTTCCTTGGTAATCATCACTGTAGCAGGTAGCACATGTGTCTTGTTCTTATTTCTTCAAATAACAGTTCGTAATAACGTTTCCTAAAATGTGAGTCAGACTTGTTTTCTTTTTCTTTGTTAAAAACAATTTGCAAATGCATCTCATATTTGTACAAGAAACTATTTTTCAACTGTTTCGATTTCTAATCAATTATTTTACAAAAACTTTGATGAACTTTGTACTTTTGTGCCGTTTTAGGCTATTTGTGGCTTCGGCCAGTCTCGATTGTCTTCGCTGTTAAGTTTCACAAGTTCACAAACATCCATCCATGCCTCAGCCGCGATTCATATCCAGGACCTTGAAAATGTTGGCCTGACACCTCAGACCACGCGACTACCCTGGTCGACTCGATTTCATAGGAATACACACGATCAAGTGTGTAAAGTACACATACGACCCCTGCATATTATTGGTTAGCATTTGTCAACATACCGCAACCAGCAGAAGCTACTTGTTCAATTTCCATCAAAAACCTAATTTACACTGCCACAATGGGGACGCGGTGGCTCAGTGGTATAGCGCTTACCTCTGGTGCTTGGGGTCCTCAGTTCGACTCCGGCTCGTGCTATGCGGGCTTTGTAGTGAACAAAACGTGTGTGCGCGGTTTTTTCGGATTTCCTTCCACTTTCTTCATTCCACCAATTTTCCCATCATCCGTTTGGTCTGAGCCAAAGCTGCCTAAAGGTGTTAAAATAAAATTAAAAAAATTACACATCTTAATCTCGAATTTCAAAAGATTTTTTGTTTATTTTTTTAATGAAAGTTATTGCATGTGTGCTTTGTAAATTAATTTTTACTACACTTATAATTCATGTACATTTTTAAAGGCACATGGATACCTTTTGTAACTTTGGAATGCACTCGAGACTAGCAGTCATCTCAACATATTGACTAACATGTAAGCCTCAACTGCCATATAGCTGGAGTATGATCACTTTCCGATACACAATACCAACGAAATGGCGCTTGACTCCTTATTCCGTAACTTCATCAATTTTATAACATATGTATCAGTAACAAATTACTGTGTTACGGATATGCATAATGCTTTATTCGTTAAAATATATTAATTTCAATATTAACTAGATTCCAGTACTTGACTTCAAAGATCAAAAACTTTCAACTCAAGCCATAAGAGATGTACTGTCTCCCATTTAATCGAAAGATAAGAAATTGCCTCCCCATAGACATCTTCACGTCAGCTCTTGAAAATATCCTAGAATGGAATATCGATCCGGTAGTTTTTCTTTTCTCTCTCTGTTTTTTCTGTGCTGGTCGTGCCCCAGCGACTTCTGTTTAACGAAAAAGTCCAACCAACGCTGGATCTGGGAGCAGTGTAAAATGTCACGACCTAGTATCGACCACGGACTTTGATACTGCTCCAACAGAAGCTGCTATCAGCCACTAAAGTTACTAAAGTGGTAGATTAGTAACTGTTAATGGTATAAACAGAAGCTGGGAAGCTTCACCACACAGGCAGTTAAGAATTGAAATGTATTTATTTTAGTTACATTAATGATCTGAACATGCAGCTATGTTCTAAATCGTAAAGCTACGGAATGACGTCCCACGCCGAGCACATGACCGGAAGCGAAGATCTCATCCTAGGCACTATTTCGGCATTCGTCTGCTAAAACGGAGAAAACCTCAGCTTGGACGGTCGTGAGCAGGACTCAAACCAGCGTACCTTCTCAGTGCTTTTACCTCAGGTCCGCGACCACAGTCACTAGTCCATAGGGGTTGAGTTTAGCTCGAACTCGTAGTCCAAGAAAATATTCCAATCATTGTTAGTAAAAATTATTCTGGGTTGCTTATTATGACCCTTAAAATTACTTTTTTTATTTATGGCCTTTAGGCATATCAGGCCTGGATAACGCAGGGAAATGATGTGGGAAGGAGTCGGCGAGGGCCTAGTTTATTCCAGTATTTGCCTGGTGCGACTGAGGATAAGTCCTCGAAAAAATTTCGTCAAAATGGCGGGCATTGAGGAAAACTATACTTTATGCCGACGAATTTTCATTAAAAGTAAACAGATGCTGTCCAAAAGTCTGTGGGCCACAAAGAAATACATAAGGAGCTCAAAGCCACCGAAGTGTAATAAGATCTTGAAAAAAAATTCAGGCCGGATGGAGGAGGATGAGTGAATTGGTGG
>JAGDQP010074669.1:0-10246 GCA_022664845.1 Lepisma saccharinum | reverse complement strand
TGTCCGGTAATTTTCCCTCTTACTAGTCCTATTCTCTGTTCTATTCATATTATTTTCTTAATTTCGTGGAAAGTAGATTTAGTTGAATCTGGAATCTAAAATGAACCGCATTTGACAACCGGCTGATTACGGCCCTAGCCCAATTCCATTCCGCAACAAATTTGTTTTCCGTCGCAGTGATGTTACCGTTTGCAAGGTGGCAGTGATGTCAATTTGGCCTATTTTTGGCTAAATCTAACATATTTGGAGAGGAATTTAGCCATACAAATATACGAAATGCGTATAGCCTTAAATATAGCTTATTTTATGAAACTCTTGCCATTTTTGGCCTTTTTTATTAGCCATTAAATTATTTCTAAAAATACTTTTTTCTTTGAAAAGAAAGTGTAAACTTGAAAAATAAGTCTATCTGTCATATACAATCGTATTAATTGATTTCTCAAGACAGAGGATGTTTTATTACGCAACAAACCCTTGTTTTTTATTCTTTCTCTCTCCCCACCCTACAGATTTAGAGCTACTCAACAATACTTGTCAACTCAGATAATATTTTTTTTTGTCGCTCCCGTAACTGCCCCATTTGCTACTTTTTAATAATTTTAATTTCGCATTTCATTGCAAGATTCTTAAGCAGCAAGAATGAGACTATATATCTTGGAGTTTTCTAATACAAATTTAATAATTTTTCGGTTCTTCAAGCCATGGAGAGTAGAGGAGAGCGAAGCTGGTATAAGACTTATTTTTCAAGTATATTTTGTGCATGCCATAATTATATAGCCAATTATATTTGCTTTTCTGTTTTAAAGTACGATGTATTATTGATGGCAGACTACAAAAATTACATGTGCCGACTCAACCAAAACTGGAATAGATAAGTTTAATAAATGCTTCAAAAGTAACTAAAGTTCGATTCGCTTTATTTTATATGAAGTACTAACTTTTCCGCCAGACCCCCCCTGTGGGGGGTGTTTACCCCCCAAAGTCTCGACAACACCTCCCAACCTTGACAGTTTTGCTGTAAAAAATCGATAGAAACCGTACAAAACTTCACTTACACCCTCCCAATTTTGAGTTTACACCCTCCCGAACTGAAAATCCTGGCGGAAACTCAGGATGTTCACATTTTTTACGAGCGATGATGTCACAATTTTAAGAGTATATGTACTCCTGGAGGGTGTACGGTATTTCCATTTTCAAAAGTTGGCAACCCTATTTCTAATGTAATAAATGATTCTGGATTTCGCCCCTCACCTTGAAATGTAGGCTTACCGTTTTCGATTTCCGGGACACACGTTAAGTATTGGTTCGGAACTCACTTTAAGGTGTAGGTCTCGTAGGTAATAATGTCATATCCACCCGTTAAGATGTCAATGGCAACCTTAATCACCTCGTTTCCAATAACCTTCGAATCGTATACCTCCGGGTAGTTCTGTAATTTCCAATTATTTCTTCAGTTAGTATTATGAAATGTGTAACGTGGAATAATTGACTCGTAGTTAATAATATTAATTTTCGTGTACATTTATTATTATCTCACCAAATGTGACGGAGTAGATCGGGAAGCCCGAGATGAATTATCACTGGCTTCACGGAACACGATATGGTAAAGATTGGGAACTATTGATCTGTAGCTTTCTTCATGTTATTTAAACTTTTAAACACCAGTTGAAATTAAAATTTTCAACCAATTAGTAGAGTGAAGTTTGACTCTTTGGGGATGTACTATACTAAAGACAATTCACAAGTCTTTTAATATGAAGAGGAGCATTTGAATCAAAACCGCGAATAAGGGTCTATGTTACATTATTGTGAAATTCATTTTATATTATGTAAAAAGGTCTATGCAGGTTCCTCAACATAACCAGTAGAGTTAGTTTTGAAATATTCCACTAGATGGCTCGACAATGTCCTTCCGAAGATATGAAAACTGGCTTCGTAATCAGTCGTAGCCAAAATAAATATTTGGTTTTATCCTCTTTTTAACAATGTAATATCGACCCTGATTCGCGGTTTTGATTCATTTATTTATTTGTATTTTTGGATCACTTTAGTAACTAATGATCTTCCCCCTTCTCGATTCTGTAAGCTATTAAGTTTCAAAAATCCATAAATATAATATCGCGGATTTGAACCCAAAACCTGGAAATACTAGCCTAACACCTCAAACCATATTACTACCGTGGCGGAAAATATTAAAAAATGCCTCACTTTTAATGGTGAAGATCAAATTAGTGGTTCATTCTATTTAGTTTCCGGGTACAATTTATTGGTTATTCTGAAGAAACCTTTTGGTTTAGATAGCAAATGCCTTCTCAATGGTTTGGAAAGCTCCCACAATAAACATTTTCGTCTATTGTTAAAGATAATTTAAATTGAAAGTAGTGAAACTATTTTTACGCACATGATCCCCAAACTAGTTCTGATGTTTCTAAGGAAATGTGAAACCTACATAATTATAAAATCCCTATTTCTGTCTGTCCATCCGGGAGCTTTTAAGGCACTTCCCGCTGGCCTAAAATAGCGAAATTTGGCATGAAGGTTCATGGTCACATCAAAATTTCGCGAAAAATAAAAAAAATGCAAATATCGCCTCATGTACCCCGAAAACACCTTAATTATTATTCAATTCATTGTTAATAACCATGAAATAAATAAATTGTTACATTTTTTAATTGCGATCAACAAGAGTGCAATGCTTATTAAAATCCATAAACACACATGCACCAGGTGAGTTTCGAAACCGTGATCTTGGAGACCCTGACCTAACGCTTCAAAAGTAGTTGTCCTAATAATAGCAGAATTAGTAGTACCTTAGTAGTTGAAATAGGGGTGGTTGGAATAGTAGTAGTAGTTGCGAAACTATTAATGATATCACCAAATATGAATTATCTTCTATGTATACAAAATTGAAAATCTGTGTGTTTTTTGAACGCAATAAACTTCAACATCCCTTGACGGATTCGAACAAAATTTGTCACACATGTTCCCTAGGACCTACAAGGACTAACTATGGCATTAAAAGATTGCCACCGTACCCTAAAAGGAGTAAAACTGGGTGGGGTGAAGGTGCAAATCGGAAACCGCTTGAGCTGGAATCATGATATTTTGCATAAAAATTCTTCGTTTCAATATATAAGTAACGGTTATCTGATTAGTTTTTTGATTCGACACTGTCAGAGGGAGGTGGGAGGAGAAAACATCTTTAAGAAGAGCTTTAGAAGAAGTCGAAAATTGTTAAACTGAGAAAGTTTAAATTTGGCAAACGTGTTCCTTATGACAAAGGGAAGTTAATGGCAATATTAAAAGTCGTCCCGTCCCACTGGAAGTAAGAGAGTTTCTGAGGCACTTTTCGTTAGCCTAGAAAGCTAAAATTCGGCATAAAGATTCATGGCCAGGTTGGAATTTCATAAAAAAATCCAAAATTTGCAAATATACCTCAAAGTACTCCAGTAACACCCTGCTATCACCGGGTATCGAATATTCACCTTCCGTTGGGATAGAGGGTTGAAATTCGGCCTCAGGATACACGGAAGCGTTGGAAATACAGAATAAAATAAAAAATCCCATTACCCCTGTACCCTAATAACAATATAAAACACCCCAATACCCCCGGGTATCGAAATTACACTTCTCCTAAGGCTAGAAAGGTGAAATTCGACATAAAGATTCGTGGACAGGTTGGAACAGTATTTTTTAAATGCAATTACTCCGATAAATACCCCAGTACCACGGGTATTGAAATGCACTGCCCATTGGACTAGAAAGCCGACATTCGATATGAAGAATCATGGGCAGGTTTTAATTACAGCAAAAATTTTAAAATTCAGTTACCCAATATCCCCGAGTATCGAAACTGCACTTCTTCTAGGGCTGGAAAGCTGAAATTCGACATGAACATTCGTGGACAGATTGGATTTACAGTATTTTTTAAATGCAATTACTGTGACAAATACCCCAATTTTCCGGGCATTGAAATGCACTTGTCCTTTGGACTAGAAAGCTGACATCGACATGAAAATTTGTGGGTAGGTTGGAATTACAGCAAAACTTTTAAAATGCAGTTACTCAATAACAACGTTAAGCACCCCAATACCCCCGACTATCAAAACGACACTTCAGGATGAGCTGGAATGCTGAATTTTGGCAGGAATAATCGTGAGAAGAGTAGAATACCAGAAAAAGTTTAAAAAATGTAATTACGCCATTAAGACCTCAATATCTCCGAGTAGCGAGAATGTACTTCCCGTTGCACTAGAAAGATTCAATTAGGTATCAAGTTTCCTGTGCATGTTGAAAGTATAGAAAAAAAAATACAAAATACAATTACACCGTTACTACCCCAATAACACCGTTAAGCTCACAAAATATCCTTGGCTATGAAAAATGCAGTTTCCATTGTGCTAGAAGGATGAAATTTGACATTAAAGTTCGTGGGAAGACTGCAATCACATGAATAGTTTTAAAAATACAATCCCACCGACAACAACCCAAATAACACCGTGAAGTACCCTAATACACAAAAGTGTCGAAACAGCCATTCCCGTTGGGCTAGGAAGCTGAAATTCGGCGTGAAGATTCGTGTAAGTTGGGATTATAAGATAAATTTGAAAATACAATTATACCTTTAGGTACGCTATTAACCCTTGTATTGAAACTGCAGTTTCCGTTGGGTTAGAGAGCTAAAATTGGAAGTGAAGGTTCGTGTACAGTTTGAAATTAGAGGATTTTTTAAAAATGTAATGACACCCTTAAATACACCAATGAAACCGTACTCCGAAACCCCACGTATCCTACATATACTTACCGTCGCGTTAGAAAGCTGAAATTCTTCATCAAGGTACGTGAACAGGTTACAATACAACAAAACGTAGAAATACAATTACACTGTTAAGGACCCCAATAATAACATTAAATAGCCCAATATCTTGGAATTTAAAGTGCACTTCCTATTGGGCTCAAATTCTGAAATTTGGCATAAACATTCCTGTGCAGGATAGGATTGCAGCAACTTTCAAAAATTCAGTTACACCTTTAAGTACCCCAGTACCCCCAGGTATCGAAAATACACTTCCATTGGGCTAGAAGGCTGACATTATGCATGAAGGTTCGCAGACATATTAGAATTACAGGAAAAAACTGAAAATGCAATTTCACCGTTAAGTATCCCGGGATGTTGAAAATGCACTCCGCTTTCCACTAAAAAGCTGAAAATCAGCATGAAAATTTGTGAGAAGGTTGGAATCACAGGAAAAGTTTTTAAAATCGCAATTGCACCGGAAACATCCCCATAACACCGTTATAACCCCAATAACCAGGGTTTTGAGATGGTCCTTTCCGTTCAGGAAGAAAACTGAAATTCGGCACGAAGATTCATAGACAGGTGGGAATTACAGGAAAAAATTATAAATGCAATTACATCGTTAAGTTCCCGAATAATACCGTTAAGTAGACCTACTCCAATATCTACGAGTATAGAGAATGCACTTAAATGGGTAAAGAAAGGTGAAAGTCGCGTGGGTCGTTTAAAGTTTCTGAAAAATAAAAAAATGTACATACTCTGTTAAGTGTGTGAAAAATGAAAATTTCAGTTATTCCGTTAAGTACCCTATCCTAATAAGAAACCCCTACCCCAGAAATTGGGACTGCACTTCCTGTTGACCTAAAAAGCTGAAAATCGGCAAGAATATTCAACGGTAGGTAAGAAATGATTACGAGGAGAAATGAATAATTTAGAATCATCTCTTCCTCACTACCTCAAAACAACTCCGAACCCCGAAAACCTGAAATGAAACAACCACAGGTACAGGTTAGCTGGTGTTTTCACGACAATATCCACAAGTAAATAATAGCTAAAGAAAACCTGGCGTAGGCAGACTTAAAAACTAGTTTAAAATATTAGACAGCAAAAATTCTTATATATATATAAATCTTTCCCCTGTAACATTGTTAACAGATAAAAATCTTCTTATGAACAAAATATTGTAAAAATTAAATAGTTAAATACTGAAACCGGATACATTTCAATCTTCTTTTCACAGAACAGAAAGAAGTCAAGTATATAACTTAAAACAATGAGAAACTTTAACGTATCTTCGAGTCAAAGTAGAGTTAGTAGCTCACATTTGCAGAAATTCACCTTATCAAAGAGTTCCAAAGTCAAGAAGATGAAAGAAATAAAATCCTATATCAGTCATTACATCTATTTCTACTCCTACCCCTCAACACTCTTACATTTTTCATCTTCTTTGTTAACTTTCCTATTCCGTCTCCAACTTCCTACTCAAATCTTTTTCATGAATGCATCAAATGACTTCTCTCGAGGGTGAAAACGCAATCGGTTACCATGGCTGAAGAGGAAAAGAATTAGGACACAGCGTTCGTTCCATGTTACCAACTGGTTAATTACAACGACCCCACTACATGAGAATGGTTCCGACTACAGCTCCTCATTTTGTTTTGAGATCCAATAGCTGCCTGATTCAGTTTCGATTTTGCTTGGACTCCTTCTCTTCTTCTGGTTGACTTTATTCCAGAGAATTAAATTTTGGTCTACGGATATCTTTTTTTCTTCTCTGCCGCGATTGCAAAGATAAAAAACGGTACACGAATGTATGAGATCGTTCATTCGTTACGGGGATAGATATCGGTTCTAAAGCACGATACAAGAGAATGTCTGTAACCAGTTTCACGTCTGGTGATTATAGAACATGAGGTCCAATGTTTTACGATTGAAAAAGCAAAGCAATGTAAAACGTTTAGATGAAAAAAAAGAGAGAAATAAAGTACTGTTTCTATTTTGATGGATTAGACCCTATTCTACGTATACAGGGTGTTGCAAAATAACACCGACAAAACCCTCACGAGATTCCTGACATGAAAATAATAAAAAAAAAGGTAAAAGAAAAAACACCCCAAGGGTGCACAAATACTTCGTTTTGCCGCTATAGGCTGTCAACAGCGTAGGAAAATTAACTATAGAGCTTGATATTTTAAATACCTTTAACAATAGAACTGAGGCGACATGATACTGTCAAAGACTTGAGATCGGTGTTATCAAAAAATGCATATTCCAAAATTGTGCAGTGGATGGGCAAGGGATTCCCGAAAGAAAATAGGGGATTCCAAGAAATTCTCTGAAATAATCCCATAATTATATTGAAAGCTGGCATTGTCCCCATATCAGCAACGGATCAACTACAAACCCTCAACATCAAACATTTGGTGTCCTCAGCTCAAAGAACCGTTATACAGATACATGCCATATTACAAGAAGATTCCTCAGACAAAAATGTAAACTCACTACTTGACATATATCTGTTAGTGATGTTAGACCAACCATTCTACATAAAAAAGAGAAGCGAACATCACTAATACTAACAATAGTACATAAGTACCTTAATTTTACCAGATAGCGTATTGGACACACGTAAAACATTGTCATATTATCTCATTCAGCAACATTCTATTATGTATTCACATGAAAAATTATTGGCCAAAAAATTGAAGACCGTGTAGTAATTCCGGGCTGATATTAAAGAAACATAGTTCCAAGAAATTTCTAAAAGCACCATAATAGTACTCTACCTCATCTCACGCTACATCGACATATGTTTTTGCTGTTAATGTTTCCCAGAGAATAATACTTTAATTCATGTGGGCATTAATTTTAACTCCTTATATTTAAGCTTCCAGTTACATAACCAGCTATATCCAAAATATTTTAAAATGAGATATACGAGTATGTAAATGTATCCCTGAATTCCTGATATCTTAGGCTTCAATACTAGTGTATGATCAGAGATAAAATATCATTATTACCCTTTAAATCTGTAGTTTTCAACCGCCGCGCCGGTCCGCGAAGCTATTCTCGACAAATTAATACAAATAATTATTTAGCACTTATTTTGTAAATTTCGGCAGTTCAAAATCTTGATATTCCTTTTTTCTAAAACAACTAGAATCTGAAGCTGTGCTGGCAACTTTTGAATGTAAAATAAACTTCTAATTTACTGGGATTTTCCCGGTCCTTGAAAAATTTCCCCTTTAATTTGTTGGTCCGTGAGTATAAAAAAGGTTGAAAAACACTGCTTTAAATGCTAAAGAGAAATTCACACCCACTTATAAAAGCTGCTAAACCATTTTGTTTTATTCTCTATATTTCTAAAAAAATCTCGACTGGAAATAATTTGTTCTGCAACTGGGATATTTGTATATAAAATGTTACTTATTTAATGATTCAGGAAACGGAAACACACCCATTTTGAAGTAAATGCTATGTTGGCAACCCGCACCAGTGTGAAGTGCTATTTGATTAAGTAAACAACAGTTATACACAGAAAAATGGTTAGTCAAAATCGAGAGAGTCATTTTTGAATAAATCATCCACTGGTTTAAACGCCGATTAATTCTGTGTCAATTTTGGGAAGGGCATGTAGTCATTTTATTTCACTAAATAAATATTCAATATATGTTCAGATCTGAGTGCGAATGATTATTCAAATATGACTGGGAATGTAGGCAAAACGCCTGGGAATAGTAGTTAAAATTGAGTAAGATTTCGTCAAAAATGCACTTACTTTGTCTTTGTAGTAATAACATTTTGCAGTGATATTACTACATCAACAAAAAACCTCCCCGTCTCGTGGGTGTGTTTGAACTAGAATGTGGAGCTCCTAAATGACTCAAGTGTTGTTCGAATCACTCTTCTGCAACTTGTAAAAACGACTCACATTAATATAACTTAATGTTATTTTTATATGGGCCAGTCTAGTGACTTTGGACTTTGGACTTCGGCCCGTCCCGATTCGCCTTTAGCTGTTAGCTCGGCCATCACATTAATGTATGCTGGAATATATATTCATGTGACATTCTTTCTAAAATCCTTCCAGCAATTTCTTTAAACATTATGAAAGTGTATAAAAATAATAATCCTACGTTTAATTCGGCAAAGTATAATTCGACTGTATAAAAACAATAAACTTCCAGTGTCTAAGATTTTTTTAAGAAAGTGCTGCCATCTGTTGGCCACAAATATAAACAGACAATATAACTTTGCATAACGTAATAGAAACATACGTTAATATTTTGACACATTTAAATATTAATGTTGTTATATTGATCGTCATCATCATCATCAAAATTATCATCAGAACTCATTATAAAGGTCAAGATGGGTCATTTTGCAGTATTTTTTTTTCCTTTTGCTTTTTCCCCAAATTTTTGTTTGCTTGAAATGTCAAGCCGCATCCACTGAAAAGAACAAACCGCCATGGTTTGTTGTTATGCATGCGCGTTAAAATTATTTCCTCGTTCGGAAACAAAATACTGTCCATTTTCTTTGTAACACAATACAAGAATCTGTCTTTCAGATACAACGCAAGTTTTCATTTACTTGAAATACCAAGCCGCATCAATTAAAGAAAATATAGAGCTTACATTTTCTGTGACTGGATCCATTATTCAAATTTGATTAGGCGAGACTATACGCAAGTAGCCAATTACAACAAGCTGTTTAGTCATTTTTGACTAAAAATGGGTGTGATTAAATGCATGTAGTTATTTTTGACTAACCATTTTTCTGTGTGTAACAGCCACCAGGTTAGCAGGTGTCGTTTTCTCAGTGTCAATCAATTAGCAGAAACAATACTTTGTGGAGCTCTTTGTACAGAAATCTCAACTTTGTCTACCTCTTCCTCCCCCTCCTTCCTCTTATTGTTATTATTTCACCATTATAAATGTTTGCACATGTAAATTATTTATGCATATTTATGGTAATGAAGCTGTATAGTCCACAACCAAGTTATATTCCTTGGTATGCATTAATCAGAGTAATTAATCAACATGCACGGCAGTGCATGAGCCAAGTTCTTCACGTCAGAAAACGTCAGCACTGCCAGAAGCATGTTATACAGGAACAAGAGTTTATGGCAAAATCGACGATTTGGGGGCCCCGCAAGAAAAAAAATGTTAAAGATAGGAATATGAGCTTTTGCCGTTAAGGAGATATGGTAAATATGTGCAGATGTACAAAATTTCATATTCGTATCTCAAACTATGTTCTAGTTGTGGACCCCTGAAATTGCACATTTTAGGCTAACTGACTCACTCACTCACTCATCATATTGTTTAGGATGTTTGGAGTAAGCTAGAAACATGAAATTTGGTATGAAGATAGAGGATGATAAGTAGATAAAGGAAAAATTCCGACATTTTGAAAAGATCGCCATTTTGGATTCAAAATGGCCGC
>JAGDQP010074668.1:0-10246 GCA_022664845.1 Lepisma saccharinum | reverse complement strand
ATTGTATCGGGAAGGGCGTAAGACATAGTGCTGTTACCGCCCATACAATTAATTTTATCTTATTTTACCTTATACAATAAATATTTTGGAAATTCGAGAGCAATACAAAATAAATATTGTTTTCAAGGAAGTGAGTAATCCCCTTACATATAACGACGTGCAAAAAACATGTATGGTGAAGTGAGTGGGCATTAATTCAAAGAAATAGAGACATGAAGTCAAAATATTTTCAGTTGTGTTTGTTTATCAGTTAAGGAAAGAAGGCTTCAATTTAATTTATAATAAATAATATAAGAAGATCTTTTTCATATTAGGTAAGTGCTACTCCCAAACTGTTAGCAATATGGCCAGCGTATGTCCCAATAATGCACTTTTCGTTTTTTTTCCTGTATGAACAGTTTTTACTATTTTCAAATATTCAAAGCGCTCCACGATGCTGTAAATAAATTTCAATTCTAGTTTTTAATTTTTATAGTCCTTGAGAACGAAAATATTTTAATAATTCTCTTCTAACACAGAGTCCTTGTATAAGTCACAAATGAATGAAGTACATTCGCAAATGAAAGAAGAATTCTATACAAAAGTACCGTTTGTAAATAAGGGTTTGACTTTTAAATCATTCAATTTATATACCATCATTTACCGAAAAAAAAGGTTTGCAAAACTTGCAAAAGATGTTGCTTAAGCCCCTCGTACACGATTCAATAAAGCTCGAACTACTCGTTGAACAAGCACTTCGATCAAGATGACGTAATGAATCATGGACTCCCTACAAGAAATCTCTTGAATTATTCAAGGCTTCTCATCCAATAAACCCTATTTAGAACCTATTCTATTTTTTCTTGAATTCAACGTACTGATTTACCAATCATATCCCTTGTGGCTTCAACACGTGACAACAGTACTTTCGGTCTCCGGGGCGTTGAAAATAAAAATTTCTACAAGGAGCAGGGAAACATCACATTGTATGAATAAAGTCCTTGTTTGTATGATGTGTACAAAATTAAAATAACATAGCACTTGAAATTGCATCGCATCTTGTGGAGGTAAGGTGTACCTGATGTTTATTCTGTAGTTTTTATACAATCACTATTGAAATAGAAATTGATATAGGGCCTACTATAATTCCCAATGAAGCATTGTATCGTATTTTGAAGCAGTAGGATGTTCATATTTCAAGTGACGTTTAGTTGTTTGTAAGCTATGTGCAAGAGTTGGGATTTTACTTACTATATGTCGAAAGTTCAAAGCTGCTAAACAGAGAAGTATCTTCGTATACTTTACTTTACGGTCCGCAAAAATGTACTATTTTCAACGTGTGTGGAAGTGTTGAAACTTAAAATATAACAATTGTTTGACTGAGGATGTGTTAAAATTAGAATAAAATTACAAAAAGTACTTGGGATTACTTCGCTGTTTCCACGTTGGTGGGCGAGTACATTTAAACCATGCATTGCGTATAATAAAAATAATAATCTTCTCCTGATCTTTGTAGTAAAATATGTGCCATTCATAACACGAAGTTACGCCATGAGTATTACTCCGCATTACTACAATCTGCATGTACCTGGTCTAATGAACAGAAATAATTCTACAGCGCCATGTTGTTGTGTTGATCAGCTTGAGTCCATATTTAGCGAAATAATAATAAAATATGCTTATCGTAACATATTTTGGATTCCGACTGTCGCTAGGTGTGTATAAAAGTATCTGTGATAATTATTTCCAAGAGAATGAGTGGTATAAAGCATACGTTTGGCTCAATAGATGGCAGAATCTCTCGGTCATAAAGCAAAGATTATCTAAATAAACTGTGTGTATTTATTCTCCGTGCACGCGCTTATCCCTCACCCACAACAATATCAAAGAAATGTTCTTGCACCAAAAATAATTAATTGACACAAAACAATATTTCTATTATTATCCTCTGGAAATGAGCTGATAAAGAGGGATCTGATTGCAAGGACTTGTACAAAACACGGTGGTACTGGTACTAGCTATGGTGCACTTTATATGGCAGCAACGTATTGTGCTATATTTTGCCGCTCGTACGTTTTGTACCACTCCTTATGTTGTAAATATTTCTTAAAGGCACTTTGATAATCACCTATCGATGGCTAGTAACTTAAAATTAGTTACAAAAAGCTATATTTAATAATAATTTACGTAAATATGCACTGAGTACATACACATATAACGCCATATGGAGGAATACTAAATGGTGTCACTTCGTTTATGGATAACATTTTGCTACAAAAAACGAGTGCGAAGACTGGTTAGTTAACGTCAGGGTATTATTTTTTTATTATACACAGCATGTTCAACATTTACACCATGTGTTTGCCTTTAACGCGGAAGGAGGGAATAGTCTAGGGCTATCACACTTCTGAGAAACCAACCATGGACACTTGAATAATATCCATAAACATTGATAATTCGGAACCGGTATCGAACATCAGGGAAATTACTATTTTTTTTGTATGCCTGCTTCAAATTTTACTGTACAGGCATATCATAGTATTCTTCTTTGTTAAAGAAAAACTGCATACATAAAATCCTAGAATATGCAGAGGAAATCAATCGCTAATTTATTGAAATAACCTAAATCCACGGAGTTTTCTCGACCCCGGACTGCCAAGGTTAAATCCAGACGCATGGTAGCCGTAGAACTGTCTGACATTCATTCCTACACTCTCACTTGACACTCTCATAACTCAAAATGTTGTTAGTGACTGAAAATTAAATTAGCGTTTTTACACGTCTGCCTAATTTACCGAATCTTCTACGAGCATCAGCCAAACACTAGTTGGATACAAATTTTGATTATTTCAGTTGGATCGTGTACGAACGCATTGAATAGCTTGTTCAAGGGTTTGATTCTATGTTTATTGAATCGTGTAAGAGGGGCTTCAGAGACAATATTTTTTACATGAAAACCTGTGAAAAATCTCACGACATTGAAGGAATGCCCAACAAAATAGGTTGCGATGATGTTTTTAAATACTAATAAATGTTAAGTGTATAAATTTACACTAAAAATTGAAGGAAATCATACACGCAAAAAGAACTGCATTTGTCTTTTAAAAACGTACAGATTTGTTTGACAAAAAATGTCCTCCAGTACCATAAAAGTACGTAGCAAACAACGACTGTGGATTTAAATATGAACAAGATACATTTAAATATCAACTACCTATGGCGTTGAAATTGTTTCAAATTATGTCATTAGAATAAACAAAACACAAACGCTTTGATAGGAAGCAAAAGCGTTAGAAGGTATAAAATGTTATAGGCGTAAGTTATCCATTAAACGTTATACCTTCAAAAGATTTTAATTTTCTCTTTTTTAATAGAATTAAGTAATTTATGTTTGAATACAATTGAAGATATTTTCATTAATGTACAACAAGTTATTATTTTCAAGTTCTGTCAGGTATTTGAAATGTTAAAATAATGTTATAGATGACACATAGAATCTTGATTTTCTCGATTTTACTGTTTCTACGAATGAAATATTTGTACACTTCCAAACAGTAGGATTCCTCGATACACTAGTAACAAAAAATGTAAATAAGCATCTACAAATATTATTCACTCACAGATACTAAGTATACAGCAAGAGTGAAATATTGGTAAGCAGTAGAATTGTAGTTTATGCTTATACAGAAGTACTTACACACAACATATTCTGTAATTCTGAAATAATATGCTCTGTACTTTGTTCTACAAATGCATTGTGAATTCCAGTTCCTGTAACTTGCTTCAATGTGAATACCTTTCCTCTATTTCTTGGTTTTACAGACATTATATAGTTCAGAGGGAGGATGTAAACCAATTTAACTTAATTTGTTTTTGTTTAGGGATACAAATTCAACATAATAATTTTCGTAAAATCCTGATTTCAAACTTCTTACTATTTGCTTGTACTAATATTAAAGTTGTAACAAAGACGAAAATAAGATGAAATTTTTATTCTAATAAATTCTTAACTATATTGTTTAGTTCTTCTTATCAATGACAAACGACAAACATGGATTATGTATATTCTCCAGAGCTATTTCTAATCTCCCTAATCTGGAATAAAATATTGCATTTTTATAATACCACTGCGAGACAATATGTTCTTTCCTGGCTGTAATTAAATTCAAAATTAGGAAGAAACTAAAAGCCATGTTTTAATCTTTTATAGGCAGAGCATGGAGAAATATATCTGGCTTAACCGTCTATAGTTTAGGAGCTAGTTTTATGGTTTCTTTTAGTCTGTATCCAATCTTCATTTTTTTTTAAGTAAGAATGGCATCTACTTTACTTTCAGCGTGAGAATCTAATAAACACATGGTCTGTGCTCGTCAGCTTGACGCCCGTTCTGTGCAAGTTTTATAGAAGCTATTCTATGTAGTTAAAAGTTTTGAAATTGCGCTGGACGTCAGTTTGAAACTACGTGACCAATATGTGTAATAACTTTGCAGAAAACAAACTTTGAAAACTTATTATACCAAGCTGACGTAATTCTGATATAAAACAATAAAATAATAACAGTTTTATTTTTTATTATAACTGCGTATAGACCTCGTTTTTTAAAAAAAAAAACTTCGAAGATAACGGCAATGGGATGAACGGTACAGAAATTCATTCTCTTTATCTTCTTTGTTAGAATAATTCCAGTCGTGTCTGTTGTGCTTAGGTGAGATTAATTGGCTAGAAGCAGATAAAAATACGATAGAAAGTATTGCAATAATGCAATTGGAGGTACTCCAGATAACAAATTTGAAACTAAAATGATGATGTAATTTCACTGCTTTTGTTAGGTATCCTAAACATGAAAAGTCACGAGGAAAAAGAACGAAGTCAGTACCGAGTTATCAATGATTTCACAAACCAACTTAAGGGTAAAACTATAGTGTTTCAAAGATGATTTTCTTTTCTTTATAGTTAAATAAATCTTGACGAATGCAATAACAGACACGAGTCGTGATAATAATGGATGAGTCGTGAGATTAACTTAGTTTATATCCTCGGGGCTCGGGCAACGAACTTCTGATGGTGACTATTTTTATTAGCTAAATTACTGAAATGAGCAGGAAGCTATGGTTGCCTAGCTTTTTCCAGGAAAATTTTCGAAATATTTTTATATGTGTGGGATAAAGAGGCTATTTCCAAAATTAGTGACAATGGTTGTTGTCTATTGGCATGTATATATATATATATATACTTGTACTTACTCATTGTATTCACGATTATACATCAATACTCCTAATTTCGAGAGAACTATTTTCTCGTCTTCAGGTATAGTTTGTAAATTCTGCAGCTATCTGCATCGGGATTCAAACCTGTAACATTGTAATTTGTAGTCCGTCACTCTAACTACTACGCTATGGGCTGAACTGAAAGATGCAGAAAGAAGAGACTGCCTTTATAATATTTAAATCTTCTTGGTTAGATGAAAGAAAAGCAATATTTTCTAATTACGAGTCATATTTTTAAATTAAGGTCCAGTTAGCCATTAGAAAGGAAGTTGGTGATAAAAGCAACTTTATTTATAACGCAACTCATCGCATATGTTCTTTATTTTTCTACTTATTAACCTCTTAATTCAGTTCATAAGTTGTTAGAAATAGGGTTGTAACCGGGGTCATTTCCTTAGATACAGGAGCACATCAAAGACGCCTGGAGTCATATCAGTCGCTATATCACATTCATCGTTATCAGATTACGGACTGCTACCATCAAACGTTTACCTACAATTCAAAGTTACTGTTCGCGAACAGGTAAGTCCCAAGGGGCTCGTGGCTATATCACCATTTGCAGTACTCTTTTCTTTTTCTTATCACCCTTCATTGTATGTATTCTTACAACTCATAGAGTGCCACGTGTCACCTGTTTTGTATATCAAAAGTTTTAATTGGCTTTTCCCCTCGCACCTTCCACTTACATTTTCGTGAACATATAACCCTGTAATCGTTTTAAGATTTTTAGCGTGTGCAATTTCTTATTATATGTTTCTTCACATAGTCCTATTCATCTATTAATTCCATAATAGTGTTTCCCTTTATATTCTCTTTTAATTACTATTTAATATGTTCTTGTATTTCTACTTCAATTCATGTCTCTATTCCTTCCTTCCTCTTCCCCCCCCTCTCTCTCGATCTATCTATCTATAAATTGAATCTGACACGGGTATATTAGGTACCTATGTAGTATGTAAGACAGATATTAAATTTAAATAAAACTTCTGTTTTATCAAACTAAGTGACAAGAATGTAGGTAATGTGGAAGAAATATTAAGCACTTCTCTAGTTGAGTGAGTGATTCTTTACCTTAAAATTCATTATGCATGTGCCATGTTCTTAGATCATTTGAAGGTTACGAAATATTACGTTCCCTAATTAGCTTGCAATTACTTTTAGCGAGAATGGCAACTATTCTATTCCTTGGGGAATATAAAAACAATGGTTAACATCTTTACACTGATGATCTCGTAAATAGAATTTAAACTGAGCTAGAGAAACCTGTAAGAAAGAGACTCATTTGTGATGCAAACACGCATTAATTGCTTTATGTTTTATGAAAAAAGTTAACTTATTTCTTTTTCAGAACTCAAAAAGTGTAAACTGAAAAGTTAACTAGTACATAAAAGCATTATCTTCAAACAAGTAAGTAAGTAAATATTTGAAACTGTCTTAAATTTTATAGTTCTAAACACTACGTGAGTAAAGCGAATAAGTGATAGACTTCATAAGAAGCAGAAGACTTCAAAAGAAATCTGAATTCTCTTAGTACTGTTATCACCAATTAATTGCCATTCCAACCTTTTAAATGCCTTTATCTGTTCTGGTCGATGAGGAGCTTACATCTTTGTGAATATTCATGCAACGTCTCTTGTTGTGAGCCGGGATTTAATAAGACAAACTTTGGTGAACTGAACGCGAAACAAAACGTGAACTGGTTTAGTATCCTCCAATATCATGAATATTTAACACTAATGCGCATTTCTTTTCACTTTTCCTTTTTTTTTATTTTTCAAGGAAATATTGAAGAAGGTTACACATAAACTAACGCATTAAAAACACATTATCGTAAATTTAAAGAGAGTGGTTTATATATGAACTATTTAAACCTAACTGCAAAAGCGCTACAAAATCGAATTTAATTTCTTAAGTTTAACTTACGTTTATATTGACGCATGAGAAACAATTTATTTTCAAAAGGACGAATATATATAGTATGGCAACATTGTGTTCAAATTCGTATAATGATTTGTAGTAATTTGTTGGAATATTAAATCGTTTCTGTTTGATCTAAAAGACAGCGAAGCAATAAAAGCACAACAGAAACAGTGGGTAATAATAAAGTTTCAAAGTTGAATACAATCCTGCACATTTGTTTCCAAAACTGAAATATTCTAGATATTTAGTGAACTAACAAGATGACTTAGCTCAAACATGTTCTTTTCTTCACAATGTCTCCGTGGAGGAAATGAGATCCTTTACAATTTGAATCAAACTCTGTGAAATTGTTAAAAATAACGTTTTAAAACTAGTTGCAAAATATTTTCGACGAGCGCCAGTTGGTTCCGGATATATGCCAATGAAACTTTTCAACATTTCTTGAAACCATTGATATTTTAAAACGTAGCCGAAAGGAAGATAGACAAGAGTTGCAAGAAATGTTGTTGTCAATAATATACACGTATTGGACAAAATAATAGAAACATTTGTGGAAGTCGGAACATTTTGTTTTAATACGATGTTCGCACATCTTTAGCACGCGAGGCAACTTGAATTCTGGATGAAATAGACCGATACAAGTCCTGAATGGTGGTAAGTGGAATCTGAAGCCATTCTTGATGAAGCACAACCTTCAGATCAGTTTTGAGACGAAGGAGGCGGAAATTGACGCCTAACCATAGTTTCCAAAACAGCTCACAGAGGCTCGATAATATTTAGGTCTGGGGACTGCGCGTGCCAGGGAAGATGTTGAACCTCATTGGCATAGAGACATTATCATAGGCATAGGAATTGAGACATTATCATTCTGGAATATGCTATTTGCGTCAGGGAATAAAGTTTGCACCAGTGGGTGGATCTGGTTACCCAAGATTTCCCTATATTCTGCTGTGACCGAACAGATGTAAGGACCCATTTTCAGTTGGTCACAACATATCTTACCCTCTCCCCTTTGTTATGTCTTCTTTTTCTTTTTTGTTCGTGCTTTATCGGTATTTTTTCGTCTTCCCCTTTCTTCAAAGGTTATATTTGTCCACATCTCAAAGAAACCGAGCCACTTAGATAATCCCTTTCATTGTTGATCGGCGGAAGTTTTATTCTCATTGTTTCTTCATTTTATTACTCGATTATTCTTTGCATATTTTATTACATTATTTTTTCAACATTTTTTTTCGTTTAAAATATTCAAAAACAAATTAAAGGATCTGATTGTTGTTTTATTGCGTTGAGATTTTGATTGGTTAAGCCACAGCCCTTTTGGCTCCTTGTTGTCAGATTTCTTTCTCTTCTCTGATTGGTTGAGGCCAGTCAGTAGTTCAAATATGGTCGTCAAGTAGGAAAAGCTGCACAAAATTACGCTGCTTCCGAAAATTGTATAAAAAGCAAAATTATAATGCAGCCAGTGTTAAAAAAGTGTATTAATACTAAAAGCAGCCTCTTCCGATTGAAGATATCAATTTTGGGAAGCGGTAGTCTTCAAATTCTTTACGGTAGAAGCTAAAAATTGAATTCTACAGTTGGTGTTTTGCATCGTCCATAATGGATGCCCCTGGAAGTGTGTAACGGGAAGAATTTTTGAAGTTCATTTGCGTGTGAGGTGATTTTTGTGATATATGTGGTGTGCAGTGGGTTTTCTTGTTTTTCTTAAATAAATATAAATATATAATTTGTGGTTCTAAGCCACTTTCTCTACCGTGTGAAAGTTATTAAGTGCGGCTTCAGCATGTTAGTAGTGATTTTTGTTTGGTTTTGTGGAAGCATGTGTGAAGAGGTGATATCTGCTTAATTTGTCAGGAGCCGGGGATCGGTTTTACAATCAGGTAACGTATGTTTAATGTCTTAAAATTAATCTTTTTCTCTTAGTAACCCAAATCTTTTTCACCTTTATTTAGATAGTGGAATTTCAGCACGTCTCTACGTGGTTTTTGTTCGAATGCGTTGAATATTTTACCTTGCACTATAGTTGATGCTATCTTTCGAATGCACGTTCTTTTCCACATCAGCATTTTGTTTGCTTTTTTTTTTTGGAAATTGGTATGCTTTAAAAATGCACGAAATGTCTGCAGTATGTCCGTTTTTATTAACCGTAAGATTTAATGACTCACAATGTTTTATTTCGGCAACCAGCAGTTTAAAGCTTCTTCGTTGCGTTCGCAAACCGTAAGTCAGTTCGCATATGGAATTTCGTCCTGCAAATTTACACCTAACCCAGCCATAGTATGCCATGTTTGTATTATGAGATTGATAATTAGGTTTTGCTAAGTTCAAAATTAGAAATGCATACGAAATGTTTGACAACTATTTTGAAATATTAAATTAAATTGCTGCCCAGTAGCTATATATCTGTAAATAAATCTTTTTCGTAGAGAGAAATGTTACGCTTCAGTGATTGTGGACATTTTGTTTAACTGGGCTCAAATGTAGAATGTCTATAACATTTGAAAAGTAAACGTAACCTAATATTTTGGAAAAGATGTATGTGAATTCTTATCTCTGCTCTTAGGCAGAGCATATCTGTAAATAATCAATTATCCCTTGGATATGTGAAATTAACAGCATCTTTAAAAACACGTTGTGATGTCCTAAAAGATTCTCTTCAGAAACAACTTTTCCAAAGAAATTCATCAATCCGTCTTTTTGCATTGCGTTTGTCATTTTTAAGTAAAAATAAATCACATTTTTACCAGATATTCCTTGTGTCAAGGGTTTTATTAAGAAGTAGGTAGTTTACCATCACTGTCATATTGCTATACAGGTTCCCAACCTTTTGTCATTTCAGACCGCGAAATGTTATTTCATGTCTATGTGAGAAAGTAACTCCAGATGAAGTAAAGTTCTGATATTTTTATTCAGTGTTTCTGCAAACATTAGGGAATAGTAAAATCAGTCTTGTTTGTCTAAATCTTGTGATTTATGTTAACTAGTGCGCGACTACGTTGAGCCTTGTACATTTTAGGGGCCTAGTTGCGTTAGGTCACTAAAATAGCGTGTTATGTTTTGCTTTCCTGCGGGATGTTCTC
>JAGDQP010074662.1:0-10246 GCA_022664845.1 Lepisma saccharinum | reverse complement strand
GGTTGTATCAGTTCAGCAATCTTGTACAAATACGTGTTTTCTGTTTTATATTATGGCCAGAACGGATGCAATTTAATATTTCACGTGGAAATTTTGAGATTTTGAGGACAATAATTATGATTTTATAGTACTTCACAACTGATGTGTCGAGAATGACACAGCACATAAAGGTGAATTAAGAAATACAAGCGTTTCAATGTTTTACGTAAATTGCTAATCAAGTGTTATGAGGCCTGAAGACGATAACAATTCAGTTTCGCATTAACGCGCATTAAACTGAAATATGTTTCCCCAAACAATTACCAACGCTGCTTGCTTACAATCCGAGTCGAATTAGATTTATTGTCTTAATACTTTACAACAACGCATCTGACCGACCAAATAGGAAAGATTTATAATTCAGTAAGAAACTCTGCTTTCAATATACAAATGATGAGCATTTGATAACAGTTTATTATGAAATTCTCTTCTACACAACCACCCAACTACTGCAATATAACGACATCTATTATCGGGCAAAGGAACTCGATTAGATCTAAAAAAAAAAAGTTTTATCAGCTGTCACGCTCAAAAGATAGTAAGTAACCGAAACGAACATTAACACACGCAATATTACGGAAATGCATAAAACCCACACAAAATACGATGCTGACTACATGTACAAGATAGAAGCAACCAAGAATATAAAACTGTGACCACGGGTGTTCATGCGTGCGCGACAAAATTTGATATACAATATATGAACAGAGACAGGCCAAGACGTCCACATTATAGTTGCTAAGTTACTGAACGAAGTCTGAAAGTAAAAGAAACAGTTTGAATTTACGACACTACGCGGAATATTACGAGCAATAATCTCTTCTTCATTATGGGGAGGCGGCACAGGTTTTAATCAGGTTCAAGCCGGAATAGCACCTACAATATAGACAGTGGCCAATCTTATCTCTATCCTTATCTTAAAAATTCTACACGAGTATGAACCCGCGCTTACTTTTCCTACTGTTGGTTCATAACACTCGCTTTATCCATGTTTGATACACACCAGTTCCTTCGTGGAAACTTTTGAATCGTTCAAACTTGAAAAGTACATGAAAACTTGGCCCACTTTCTTAATTTCTTGTTTCTATTTAAAATATTCAAGAACTTTCTCCCTCTGAAGATAACTGTTCACATCAAACTGATGCTCATATACAAATCGGGAAATGAAAAATGTGTAGCCTACCAAGTGCTACAAAATGACCCGGACGCAGAGGTCACTGCTTCCATAACTCCAGCAAACCTTGTTTATGCCAGCTATCATGACCAAGATATTTTACCAATGCTCCTTTTCAGTTCCACTAGGCGAATGCGGAGCAAATATCTAGTACAAAGGACTATCCACTACTTAACTCATCCATATCTCGGGAAGATCAGACTGAAGGCGTGCCTGGATCACAGAGGCGAATGGTCCCACTGTCTTCCATGACCCAGACAATATAAATGTTGTAAGTACGGGACCTCCAATTTTAGGTGGGTACTGAGCCACTTTTGTCCTACCGCAGACTGAAGCTGGGACACCTTGATTACAACGTAACGAACGAAACCACTTATCTGTCTGTACAGCCAAATAGAATCCTAATGTCTGTAAATTAAATTAAAATTACAGCAAACATTAGGAGACGTCGACTTCAGTAAGAATTTTATTCTGCCCAACATGGGAGCATCCGGTAACTCAAGTCTTGATTTTGTTCTTTAAATGGAACACTCGTGATCCTGCACTTAAATGACAGTCCTCAATGGTCTGATCTACTCCTACACATAATTTAGTAAATGTTTCGAAGTTAATTAAAGAAATTAACACATAACAAAACACTCTGCACTACAATCCCCAAACAGTAGAGTTCCGCATCACGTCTTGGTTTCATACTTCCCTTCATGCGAAGAAGGTCAACCATGAAGTACTACTGTCAAGCACGCAACGGAAGAATTTTATAACATCAAAAAAGAATATGTAATACAACTTCCGCACAAACAGGGTGTTTACGAGTTATTTTTACCAAGCATTCTTATTACGTAACACGTTATAAAGACATTTACACGTATCATTACATTCTAATCAACTTTACGGCTCATAAATTTTAAAGGTGAAATAATGGAAAAAATAAACGGATTATCGTATCAATACATAAACTGTTCGCGAGATAATCCTGAATAATATAAACTTATAATCAAATTCTACAGAATAAAATTCAGCATTTCTGCACATGAGACTCAACTTGTAATATCTTCTATGGACTTTAAATTTGCAAAGATGGTAATAGGGTGGGGTTTCACGTTATACTGCATTAACATTCCTGGTTTCCTAGGAAAGATGTATTGGAGGGGGAGGTAACCGGTAATGGAACCCGAGTTGTCTCGATGATAACATAATTCACCTAACCGACTGAGACACGAAAGCCCAGAACAATCGGTATGTTTTTCGATACAGATGCAAGAAATTCGATGAAAAAGTTACTTTCTCAAACACAAGAAGTGTATTTTTTACAGTGTAGTTATGTCAATCTCGATAGTATTAGAAAAACGGACATGTTTGCAAATTGCAAGAATGATATTTATTTATATTAGTACAGGATGTCCAAGAAAGAACACAACGCTTTCTCACACAAACATTTTCTGTTTGGATTATCATACATTGAGCATATTCGTGAAGTTAGAATAATCAGGTTTTAGTTCAACTGTTGTCCATCATGTAACAGCACTGTCACCAGCTGACAGATCAGATATTCAGGATACAACTGATTTGCAGGAAAATGCAGAAGAGGTCGCACTGCTTCGTCACCGCGGGTTACAATGTACTCCAAGATTATTATTGTCATCTTGCAGTCATTTGAAACTAACTTATTGAACACCGTAAGAAATATGCTTGAAAATTAATAGCTACACTTTGAACACTTCTTTCCTTAAATTATCTTAAGTTTTGCGCTTAAAAAGTGTAAACAATGTGCACACGATGCGAGGGAAGTTTATATTTTTCTGGACTGTACTTTGAACGCTTCCTACAGTCTAAGGTTTGCATGTCCAGATAGGACTCTGGCTAACACATTTTTGTATCAAACATCAGATTCGTACTCCTACCAATGCTTTCCCTTCTTTTCGATGTTACCAAAACATGTTATTGATAAACTAATTATTTTGTGTGTAAAAGTGTACCTGTATACGAAAAACAAGTTAAATATAATGTGTTCGCTGGTCGTGGGACGTCTCCTCGCGAATACGGGATCACTACCGTCTACGTTTATACACTACTTACAAAAGCAGTATCTAACTTTTACTGCCAAACACCGTACAGTAAAAATCCAGCCTACTCACTGAACCATCTGAATTTCTGTGGTTTCCTGGCATCTTGACTGCAACTTACCTGGAAAAGAATAAAAATCTTAGTGTTTTGATAATTAAATTACAATATGCTGACTAAAAGATTCCATTTTATTTTTCTACCAGTTTCTCATTTTAAAGTCTTTTCATCCCAAGGATACTCTAATACAATACATTGTTCTACAGCACTGTTTCCCAACCTGGGATCCGGGACAAGCATGTAAGGAGACCCCAATAGTTTGACGTGCAACGGGAATTTACTACCTGGTATTTACATTATATTGTACAGAATTCCATTCATAAAATAATTTTAAAACACGATAGTGATGAAATGATACTTTTTCTGACTGATTCGAAATTGGAACCAAAACTAAAGTACTGCTTTAGTGACTTTTCTTGGCTACTTGCTTATTTGTCAGATATTTTCTAATTTCTGAATGCATTAAAGTCTCCAAAGTTCCAACGTCACTTTATTTTCAGTGCACGTCAAAATTGAGGCCAGAATTCATTATTATTATTATTATTATTAAGTCTGGGCAGGAGCATTTCTGTCTTTGGATTCCCAATTGAGAGTTTACCTTCCGGTGTTAGCAACGACAAAAGCAATTGGATGAAAATACCGTTTCTAAACAATGAAAATGAGCTATCACCAAATGAAGGGACAATTCAATAGCCTGCTCTTCATTTGGTGATAGCTCATTTTCATTGTTTAGAAACGGTATTTTCATCCAATTGCTTTTGTCGTTGCTAACACCAAATGAAGAGCAGGCTATTGAATTGTCCTGCGATTTGTTATTCGAGATTATGTTTCCCAGTTGGTATCTGTTGAACTTTTGGTTACATTCGCGGTCTTTGTATCCTCGTTTCGTGAAGTGTAATTTCACACCTGATGCATTTCGCGACTACATGTGTACATTTTTTGCACTTCAAGGGTTTACCATTGATACCTCATATCTATGATTTTTTGTCACCTGAAGTAGTTCTTTTTTTTTTTTATTGAAAGGAGACAAATTGGCGGACTTTCCAGCTGAAACTTCGTAACAAATAAACGAAGAAGTAAATTGGACGTTTATTTTATTATTTTTTTTTTTTTTACAAAGTTTTAACTGGAAAGTCCGCTATTTTTTCTCCTTTCAATAAAAAGACAACAACTTTACGTGACAAAAATTGTAGATACGAGATATCAATGGTTCACCCTCGTCTTGTTTAATATGAAACATAAGCACAGAAACAGATATGACATAGAACTAAATCTGCGCCTGAAAATTTCTACCTTGGAGCCGAATATGAAAAAATTGACGGATGAAAAATAACACCAGTCATCGTATTGAAAAATTGTAAGTAAACAAAATCGTTAGTTTTTACTATTCGCGACTTGCAGTATTGTTAGAAAACTATATTGAATTGTACTTTCATGTACCGAAATTATATATATATATATATATATATTTCCGCTTGCAAGTAAACTAGTAAGAAGTCAAAGAATAAGCAACCGGCGAAAGTTGGGAAAGGCTGATGTACAGTAGTACGTTCTGTCCTAAAATGACTATTACGAATTAATCCACACCAAATGTAACTTCAATAAAAATAATAATAATAATAATAAACACCCCCACGATTCCAGATCCGACCAAGCGCATAAGCAATTCACGAATCAACGTTTATATCTTCTGTTTCTTAACAATCTCACATACACATACAATCAGTTTAAAGATACATGCACAATCAATTTCATGGATAATGCATGCATGAACAAATCAATGAATGAATTTACCAGAGAATTTATAAATGCCTCAGACAACGGTTATGAATGAATTTGGAAAACGTACATAGCCACACTTGGGATATACGAATTACACTCGATCAGATGAATATGGCATATTGTGTGAATGAACGACTTTCAACGACTATATATACGTAGTCTCTTCATATGTCGCACACGTGTATTACGCACATACAAGACTGAATGAATGGACGACTTATTGAATGAAAGAATAAATGTAAATCTGACATGATGTACACTAATTAATTTCAACATATTGTACATAGTATCTTAATAGGTGAGACCTGTGAATTAATCCCAATATTTTTAATACATGACACACAACGTGAACTAGCAATGTGGATGAATGAATGAAACATTCCAAATAATGTTATACACGAGTTAGTGTACCATTCTCTTCTTTTCCGTAGCCAATGTTAATTCCTTCCCATCAAGCGACTACTAACGGCAAACACAAAAACCAAAAATACACATAAAACTTGAGAGTACTGTCCACCTTTCCTACTCACTTTTCAGACATGATGTAACGATCTGTTACATTATGACCTCCGGACTCCGCCCGCCCCTTCCGAAAAAGCGTTTTGAAGGCGCATAACAAAGTTTCTAACTTTTATCTAGATTCCATGCAACGCAACTAAATTACACATCTAACTTTTATTTCCAAATTAAAAATAAAGGTGTAAATTTATTTCTGGCATCGTAGACAGTATGGCTATGGTCTAATATACCTTTCTATACCTTATTTAATATATCCTTGGCCTTACAAAGGAAATTATCGGGGATTACATCACAGGTTCTCTCCTTTTTTTTTTTTTATACTTGAACGCGCGCACGTTTGTGTCTTCGGCTCCATGAATGACAACAACGACCACACTAATATGGAAATGTGAGAAACACTTGGATGAGTAAAAGTATTTCTTCCTGTCTGAGTGCATAATTAATGACCGGAAATGAATATTAACAGCTCTTTCACCTTCGACGTCCTTATTTCATTAAAAAGAAACCTAGCGCAGGGCAGCTCTCTGCCCATGACTACAATTGGGCGTTATGCACTGCAAGAATAGATAGCATGAAACTGAACTAAAAATAAATTATTTTAATAAAATAGCTCACAAATTCACGATATCGTGCTTTAGACAGCGAGCAACTGGAATACCTCGTGCCGAAAGTAGTTTAAATGATAATCATACCCTTTGTATATCTGCAAGTCAATATCCCATAGTACATGAATTAAACTAATTAGGAAATGAAACAATTAAAATAAACATGTTTACGACAGAACTCTCGCCACAAATGAACTTAATAAATATACGAAAGATCCACATTGTGTCATGGTATGTACTATAACATAAGAAGATTAACAACCTTTCACAAAAATTTTCGTAAACTTTATTTTATAATTATGAGTCATTTCAGTAACTATGAACTTCGGCCCATCACACGATGATATAAGTACATGCAGTTTAAAATCCACAAAGCCAAGGCTGAATTCGAACCCGTAACCTCATGAACGGTTGACTAGCGCCCTAGAACAAACCGTTCATGTTGGTTTCATCTTTACATAAAGGTACCTTGAATTGCTTCCCGCCTTGTTCGTTTTACGTCGAGTATCATATTTCAGTGCAGATAAATAGAAAATAACTTTCGTGAACTAAATTTTGTTTCGTACTTCAACAATGAATACCATTAGCCTTCAAGAAGTGTTAATAGTGACTTCGAAATTGTGTCCGAACACATACTGGACATTATTCTCTCCCAAAAGTGTACTCACATAATTCACACTATTTGCCTGCACTCAAATTTGAATAATCGACGTAAAACGAAAAAGGCGGTGAAATCCTACTAGGATTCCGGCCTAATATATGCGTGGCTTACCAGGTAAATAAATATGCTATAAGATTTGAACGTTGTATTGTTTCGTACTTGTACGTGTTCTTCCCCTCCCCGCTCTCCCAATAGGTCAAAATCCTTTCTTTCATCTTGTCTCCCCATATATTCCGTACCTACAACATGCAACCCACGGTAAATGCCTTGTTCATAAATATAAACCGTTGAGAAAAATACAAGCCAGAACTGGTTTAGTTTACTTATGCATATTAGAGCCCTATCTTTCTATCAGTCAAAAAGCTGGATTGTCAGAAATTACGCAGGGGTCATTCAATGTCAATTGATCTAGGGTATGTAACCCACAGTTTCAGATCTAGCTAAAATTTAGTGTATGGCTTCTGCTAGTCATACAATGGAAAAGTCTGAATTATTATTGCACTATGTTAAGTAGTTTATAAATAACAGTGGTTTGGAAAAGTGTACAATGTTCGATCGATGGACCTGGTATATATATATATATAGGTAACTTCAAAAAGGCAAAAGTTAAAAAAGGAAAGGTTGACATATACATTTTGGACAAGAGGATGAAAAGTACTACGAACACAGAAAAAATTGGAGAGGTGATTTACCTACTTTAAAAATAATTACCATATTGCATATGTATTCAACAAGTGTTAGCCATGAAGTTCTACGACAGAGGTTATTTCGAAAGTCCTAGTACTACCTGGTAGCTCACAAACCGACATGAACCATCGTAGAACACGAATGTAGAATGGTAGGTAAGGGCTACGTTTTGGAGGTAGGTCGCATCAACAGGTAAGTCTAATCTAACACCTGGAATGAACTTCTGGGAGCATTCTCTTGTTGTTTGATAAGTCACATGGACTACTTGCTATCTGAAAACACGTCCTCCCAACATGCCGGATTTGTGAGCTACCAGGCTGCACTGGGACTTTCGAACTACCCTCTGTCATAGAACTTTATAGCTAACATGAAGACTTTACACACTTGTTGAACAAATATGCAAAATGTTAATTATTTTAACGAGATAAATCACCTCTCCAATTTTTCTGTGTTCGTAGTACTTTTTATCCTCTTGCCCAAAATGTATATGTTATGTCAGTGATACCTTTTCCTTCTTTCACCTTTACCTTTCTGAAGTTACCTATATCCGGTAAGAGTGTGAAAAAAGAAACTTAACTTCAACAGTTTTTACTGCAGGTAATACAAGAGATGCCCTTCCATAAAAATATATATGAATGCCTCATGCTAAGCTGAAACACTGTGGAAAGTTTAAACTTCTTGCCTTTTTTTTCGTGTTGGTGCTATGTAGATGTTTCTGTAGCAACCAGGTGCATCGATCGAACATTAGGCCTATACACTTTTTCAAACCACTGTTATTTGAAAACTACTTGACATATTGGAATAATAATTAAGACTTTTCCATTATACGACTAGCAGAAGCCACACAACAAATTTCAGGCCGGTCGGTTGACCGAGCGGTCTACGGCGGTAGGCCATCGGCTCGAAGGTTCCGGGCCGAAGTCCAAAGTTACTAGACTGGCCATATAAAAATAAAGTTTACCAAAGTTTTACACCAGATTTCAGCTATATCAAAAACGTTGGGTTATATTTTCCTCGTGGACTGGATGATTTGACATTGAATAACCGGCAGATAAGACTGACGTTAGCCCTGATATTATTGCTTGTGATGGAACAAACTTAGCTTTCATAGCTGTATTTATATAATTTAGCTATGGCTTTATCCCGTCACAATTCTGATGGATGACATCTTTTGGCAAGTATTTTTCCGAGGAAATGGGTGAGGATTCATCTAGATATAATCTCAACATTTGAGTGGCAAAAACTGAATAAACCAGAAAACAGTTATGATGACCAGCAGCCTCCGGACACCTCCCTCATGCCGATTCTAAGTCCCTGTCCGTAACCACTGGACCGCAGATCTGTCTATTTAACAACGCATAGTTCAGTCTGTCTCCACTCCTTCATTACTCTGTCCGTTAAGAAAATTTGAAGTATAACGGTTCTGGCAATAATTCAAGAGGCCGATCCCGGTATTCTTCTAGTGTGGAGAAACCCAGGAAAAAAAACTATGTTAGAATGGTCATCATTCTGTCTTAGTGTTTCCCCATTTCTACAAAAATAAATCATCATCTCCCTTGCTGTACCCCGGCACACGTGGTGAAATAAAAGACAATTAATATAGGTAAGTTGTGATGATGATCAGTGTTCTGCCTGGAGGCAGGTTTATAACCTGACGATTATTGAGCAAGATGAACCAATGATGATTTGCCATTGAGTTCTGTCTGATGGAGACTATGCCCTAAGAATGAGAAGTGCAGTATTTCCTTTCTCCTACCGGGATAAAACTCGGGATGAATACAAGACGATGCGCAAAATGGGCCATTTATCGGAAAAAAGTTAATTATTCTACACCCATATATTTCATACGCACTAATATTTAATTTTTAAAACATCTATGCACAACAGTGAGAAACAAAATTTGTTAAGCCGACTCGGATTACGTCATTATCTGAAAGCATTTACGGTATTTGTGATGATTCCATGCTAATTTTGGTCGCTCTGAACTTCGAAATTATGCATTTTTTGGACAAAGATAAACATAATTAGTATTAATGGCTGTACCGCAGGGAATTCATTCCTGAAATACTGCCGGGTATTTTCTTTAAACACCCTGTATAGTATTCGGACTCACTTCGCACACTCCCGTTATCAGTATGTGTATGCATCTATATAGAAAACAACTTCTTAACAAACATAAATATTCATTTACTTTCACTGTGGGTATTTTAAGCCAGACACCGCTAGTCGTAGACTCAAAGAGAAATTACTTCCCCAAAGAAAATAGTGTTTACTTTCATCCCACTATTTCAAAATATCTTTTCCTTGTACTTCACTGAATATGTTGTGTTTTCTTTGCTTCTCGAACTCCACACAGATGTTCAATCGGATAGATATTTGGAGACCGTGGTTGGGTTACAATCCTACAATCGAACAATGTCTACTTCAAGTTCTCTCCATCCTTATCCTAATGCTGCAGTAGTAACCGATTCCAAAATCCAATTTCTCAACGCACTTCTGCAAATTTCTTCTTCTCAGTATCTTCAGATAATTTCTGCAGCATTTCCATGAACACCTACTTTAAAGTAGCCTCATTAAAAGTAACCAGAAAAATATATGGAAGCAACTCAATCAGCTATTGAAATTAATGTTTATGATAGGACACTAGGATAAAATGTC
>JAGDQP010074660.1:0-10247 GCA_022664845.1 Lepisma saccharinum | reverse complement strand
TCATAGCCTTGTAGAATCACCCCCGCCGACGTCACCACCTACCATCATCCGCTCGACTACGTGGCACCTGACGTCACCTACACATGGAGAAGGTCAAACTAACCCCAAAGGACCTGTACCCCACTACCTTACACTACTTCTACTAACCTCATTCAGGATAGGCGGACGGTGGAATCATCCCCAGGACGTTCAGATTGCTAACACAACGCTGCACGGCGGCTCAGACAACTAATAGATTTTCCGTCAGTTAATAAATAGAAAGATATACGTGTGTATAAGAGAGAGAGAGAGAGAGAGAGAGAGAGAGAGAGAGTTGGAGAGAAAGAGGGGAGGAGGAGGAGGTTACGTGAATGTTTATATGTGAAACTATATTTCTCGTAGAAATCGCACCAAAGCATTAGCAGGTCTCCTTGATTTTTTATTTTGAAAATAAACAAATTGCAGCGATTTTGTTGTTAGAGTTCGGTAGTTGAATGTATTTTATTATGGTGCTAGAATTGTCGTCGTTGCGTTAATTACAGCAAGAGACGGACATTGGAAGGAGTGAGAAAAAGAGGGAGAGAGAGAGAGCGAATCAACATAATTACTCAGTCTACCTGCATCAATCCAGTGTTATTAGCGTGTTGGCTGTGCGGACACTTCAAAGAGAGGTTGTCCCTCACCCCCACCCCCCACCTCTATCTTCGTTCCATATAGCAGTGGATTTCTATCAATAGCTGTGATGATTAACTCTGTATTCAATGCTGTATTATTCTGAATATCAAACATGCTTATACAAAGTAACAGTTTTACACAAAGCATTTATATTATTTTAGTGTGTTTCTATGCACAGCAGAAGCTAATCATGTATATTTTATTTTCTTCATTTCAAATACAGAAAAAATAATACAGTGTGTAATAATTACCTTTGTACACAGTCGTCTTCTGTATGATGTATAAATAGGCAATTCATGTTTTCCAAAAAGCACATATTTTAAATCCCGTTGATTTCAGTAGTCTTGGGGGGTTTATAATTTGAAATAATGGCAATTAAATTTAGTTAAAGTTGTTTTCAAAATGTCTGTACTTTGATTTTATTTATTAGCGCACCCGTATGAACGTGAGTGAATAAGGGAATTTGTCCTGTCTGTCCCCCACCTCCTAGATCTCAGCAACTACAAGTCCGACAGAGTTGAGCCATACACACCGTTGGATTCGTCATGACCTCAAACGTTGGAGAAACTTATGACTTTGACTCTAAAACTGACAGGTTCTTTTCATTTACTTAGTTTTCCTCATTTTTGTCTATGATTTTCACATGGTATGTTTGTCCCCTCCCCCCTGGATCTCAGAAACTACAAATCACACACAGATTAATGGTGCACCGTTGAATTTATCATGTTTTGAAACGGTAGGAAAAGTTATAATTTTGACTCTAAAAGTGGCAGGTCCTTTTGAATCGCTTGATATGCTCCATTCGTGTCTCTCCTAGATCTCGATAACTACTAGTCCGACAGAGACGAGCCATATATCGTTGGATTCGCAATGTTCTCAAGCCGTGAAATAATCTATCACGGAAACTCTAAATCTGGCTAGTCCTTTTCAATTGCCTAGTATTCTCCATCCGTATGTTTCTTTGCCCTCATATATCTCCGTAACTACATGTCACACAGAGATGAATGATACACCGTTGGACTTGTCATAATCTGAAACGGTGGGGAAAATTATCAGTTTGACTCTTAAAGGTCGTTTTGAATCGCTTAGTATTCTCCATTTGTGACCCTAATAGATATCTGTAACTACAAGTCCGACAGATATGGTATACACCGTTGGATTCGTCATGGTCTGAAACGGTTAGAGAAGCTATGAATGACTAAACTGGCAGGTCCTTTTCAATCGCTTAGTATTCTCCATTGATGCCCCTCCTAGATATAAGTAACTACAAGTCACACAGAGATGAATGATACACCGTTGGATTCGTGATGACCTGAAACCATGGAACAACCTACAACTTTGACCCTAAAATTGGTAGGTCCTTTCTAGTCGCTTAGTATTCTCCGTTTGGGCCCCTCCTAGATCTCAGAAAATATAAATCCAACAGAGATGATCTATACACCGTTGGATTCGCAATGGTCTGCAACGACGAGGAAGACTATGAATTTGACGCTAAGACAAGCAAGTCCTTTTCAATTGCTTAGTATTCTCCATTTATGCCCCTACGAGATTTCAGTAGCCACAAGTTCGTCAGAAAAAAATCATACACCGTTGGAATAGTCATGGACACCGGGGAGAGAGGGTAATCTATGACTTTGACTCTGAAACTGGCAGGCCCCGGTATTTGATTAGACTCCATTGGTTTCTGTGGTTTTAACTTCCTTTAGGATACGTCATAAGATAATTTTAATTTATACGGGGGCGTTTTGGTTTTGTCTACAATGAAACCATTCCTTAGCTTGTTAATTTATGTATTTGTTTATTGGCTTCAGTCAACTGAGAGGACAAAGTCCCATTTCTAGGTGACTTGTACGGCTGTGCGATTTCTCATTTTCGATATTGAAACTACGATATCACCGAGAAGTCGAAAACCATACAACATATCAGAAATAGTAATATCAAAGATTTGAGATCGAAAAATATCGTAATATCGTTCAAATCGAAAAGTAGTTAAATTCAAATATTGTTGATATCGCAAAATAATTGAAATACAAAAATTGTTAAAAGTCGATATAGTTATATCGAAAAATAGTTGGGATCAAATACCGTTAAAATCGAAAAGTCTTTCATCGATATTTCGACAGGGATGTGAGAAGAAGATAGAGGTGTGGAACAGTGTAGTGAGAGAAATGAACCATATTTATACAGTAATAGAAATATATAAAATATATATACTTAAAACACGTACCAAATGTAGTTTCTACATTTGAAATCTATGGTATATCCTCGTATTCTATGTGAAGTTTTGTAATAACTTTGTTTTGATTTGAAACGTACTTCTCTAGGAAAGTGCTTCCTTAGTGTGCGAAGGAGGTCTACAAGTGCCTGCTTTGAATATACCACCCCGTCACCAGCCTGGTGTTAGGGCTACTGATGGAAACTAGGAAGACATTCAATAAATTGACAGGTAACTTGTTTCGAACCCAGAACTTTCCCAATGCGAAGGAAATGCTCTACCAAATGAGCCACGACCTATTATCTCTGTTTTAATACAAAATGTTTTAATAATTAAACATTTCAGTTGCTGCGAAATAAGAAAAAACTAAGTTTAAACTATACGAAAATAAAGACGTTTCATCTTCTAATTATGATATATTTCGCGGCTATATAAGTACTACCATAAGGGACAGCATACTTCGTACGTATAACACATCCAAAGGTAACATGATACATACAGCATTCCGAGACATAATATGGAACGTCAGTATGAAACCTCAGTACAATTTTGATGTACGCACAGCAGAATTTAGCTTGCAGTCTGTATACAATTTACTTCTTGTAAGGATGCACCATACATACAGAATATTATTTCCTGTAACAGTTGTAAAAGCATTTCCATTTTCTATCGTTTGAAGTTTACACTGTATGAGTGTTCCTTTCTTCAGGGTCAGAATATAAATACGTCAAAGTCAGAGACTTCAGAAGGTAAGGGATACAAGTAATAATGATGAATTAAAATGTGTTCGACGTAATCTTTTATACATAACGCGAAATATATGTGACACAAATTTGTCATATCTTGTACATGTACAAGTTTAGGTTCAAGGTTTCTTTGTACAAAATATGACGGTTTTGTGTCGCATATTTTTCGCGTTATACATAGATTACCTCGAACTTTTTTATTGATATATGTCACTTGTATCCCTTGGCTTCTGGTCTCTTCATATAGTCTGCTTTGCGAATATTCCAAATCATTCTAGGAGTTTAGATGTACTGCGAGATGTACGAAGATACAGATATTTAGAATTGCGTGATCAAAACGCGCATTCATCCACACCTTTCGTTCAGAGGCGAGATAGATAAGAGGAAGGTAACGTAGTGGTTTCCTCTTGGAGCCGGTTGGTAGTGCTCATCACAATTAAATGTGGACGCCAGTGTAAAGCAGTTCCAACTTGATAACCCATAGGTCTGTATCCTGTACGAGTTTAATCTGAGATTGAACGTTAGTGCAGCGGAAAGAAAAATGTATCAGGCATTTGATAGGAATGTGGTATATGAGTGGACAGTACAACGGAGCTTTGAGCAATTTAAGGACGGCGAAGAATCCGTCCAGGATGTCCACAAACGAGGCACTCAAAGCGGCTATTGATGACAATGATGGCCACTCATGTGAAGCATTGGAGGAAACATTCTACTGCAGTGCACTAATCATTCGACAACACCTCCATCCGCTGGGGAAATGCTATAAAGTGGATATACGTAGGTTCCACATAAGCTAACTGTTTCGCAGAGGCGACAAGAGTTAATGCTTGTAATTCTATTGCGTATGCGTTTGCGTAACAATGCGTATTGTTAAACTATAAGTATTATTATCATTTTAATTAAACAAAACACTTCTCGTGTAAGCTAAACAATAAGTACCCTTAAGTAAAACGTCCTTCTGTAAGAAGTCTTCCTAAAATAGGAATGGGAAAGGTAGAGATAAAAGTTTCTATTGAAGATACCATACCACATTTGCCTGATGGAAGCGAGGAAAACCCGGGAAATTTCAGTCTGAATTGTCGGTATGAGCTGGAGTCGAACCCGTCTCGCCCCATTTGGTGTTATCCAAAATCAACGATCGTAGTGACTGGATCATGCAGCTGCTATCATACACAGCACTCATGTGTGTTGCTTCTTCAACATCCATGGAATCTCGATATGTTTCTTGAACGACCATAAAATGTCAGTATGTCACCTGGACGTTTATGGTAGCTCGGGATGTCCATTGCACGTCCAATGTATGTAGAGTGGTCTCTTGGACGTCAATAGGAGGTTGGGATGTCACTTGGATGCCTATGAGATGCCGCTTGAATGTTTTTGTTTATGTGATAATCTGGATGTCACTTGGGCGTCCACGGGGCGTCATTGTGTTGTGTGTCTTTGTAGAATTATTTTGAAGGCACTCATGATTCGGCACTGCGGTGACAAGCAGATTTGTGTTCTGTTAAAGGGCATATTGTCTGAGGTTTTAGAAGAGTTTACATGATCCACCTTCTGTACGTACCATGCGAGTTGGGATTCTCAAACTAAAGATCTGATCACCACCTTGAGATTTCAGAACGAGAGGGAGGAAAAGAAAAGGTGCAGCAAGCGGTTCAGAGGAGGAATCGTCAGGAATAGAACATATGTTACGATCATTAATGAAACAAAGGAAAGATGAGAAGAAAGAAAGACAGAGAATTAGAGGCTTTACGACAGAGCTTACGTGATAAATTAGAGCAAGAAAAGGAAGAAAGACAAACAGAATTTGAGGTTTTTCCGAGAAATTTATTTAATAAGATGGAGCGAGAACAAGAAGAGAGTAGAAATGAGAGACATATAGAAAGGGAACTGGAGAAGACTGAGAGAAGGCAAGAAATAGCAGATTTAAAAAATTGCATTTTAGGAATGGTGACTTAACAAAATATAATAATGCGGCAGAAAAGTAATGACCGATGGCGAGGAGAGAGAGATGAAAGTAGACAAAGAAGGGAACTTAAAATGTGGATTTAATAACATATTTCGAACCACAACTAAGAAGCGAAAAGAGCAATGTTCAAATAAAGAATGAGTTAACCAAATCATCTACCGAGATTGTTACTGCCATGAACAATGTTGACATTTTAAATAAAGAAAAGTGTGAAGATTTTAAGCATAAAAAATCAATTGTGACTTTGGTGCAAATGGATAAACAAACTTGTACACAAAGTTTGCTGTTCTGATGTTGTGAAGCGTCATAGTGAACGCATAAGAATTGAAGTGGATTTAGGAAGAGATCAGGAAGATGAAACAACTGGCAGTGAGGGAAGGAAATGTAAATTTGGAGGTAAATATAATCCAAATAGAAAGTTCAGATGATGATAATAGTTGTATTTCTATTATGGATATACACCAGGATGAGTTGTTTGTATCAGACCAGATAGGTGATCATAAGAATGAGAATAAAAGTAGAATGGATTTGGTATGTGAGAAACTGTTGGAAAAACAGGATAATTTGAAACCTAAGATTGTCATAAGCCAAAATGATAGTAGATATGATATAATGGATGAAATGTTGCATCAGAAACAAAAGTTTGCTATGTTAGTGAAGGAGGAGGCAGTAAGGACAAGACAGTAAAAAAAATCAGTGAAGAGGAAAGCAGATTTTGGCGAAGTTATAGTAATTAAACCAATAGATAGTGTGAAGCCAGAAAGAAAAGAGGTAGTCATGGTAAAAGGAGTAAAACTTTTTGGAAAAGGAAAAGAGAAGCCAGGAGAAATTATGGACGAGTGTGAAGCAGAAGTGAGTAACAAGGATGTTGCTGATTTGATACCTATAGTAATATGTGCAGGTGAAATTGTTCAGGGAGAAGAGAGTAAGAAGGAATGTAAACGTCAGGAAAGTGAAGTATCCAGTGAAGAGGCTATTCTGGAAAGTACAAAGGGAAGATGTAATTACTAGTAAGATGGATGATAAAATAGATATTGTAAGTCCAGAAATGTCAAGTTCATTGGTATCTGTAGCGAATGGAAAGGGTGAATTAGTAGAAGGGGATAAGATTAGAATTGAGTAAACATATAGCTAATGACTCGAGAAATATGTTTATGAATCAAAGGTGGAGGAGAAAGAAGAAGAAAAATGTGTTTAAAAAGGACGTTAAAAAGAAGAAAAGCAAAGGGTTGAAGCATAGAGCTAGAGGATGGAAGCGAAAGATGAAACAGCAAGAGGTGTAAGTAAAGAAGAAAAAGAACAGAGGAAGGAATTTTAGGAAATCAAGGAAACCTAAGAAAAGAATGAAGATGCCTCAGCCTTTGTCGAATAATCCTCTAAGATTGGATGTAAATCTTGGACAAGATGGTGGTGATCAAATGGGCGTATTTGGAAAAGTTATTCAGGAAGTTGAATGGAAGGTCAATTGTTTGATTATAATTCCAGAGTATTTAACGACCCGTTTTGGAATTGAATATGTCAAAGTAATTTCTGGACAGACAAGCATTCGAAGTTTGAAGGAGAAACTGCAGCAGAAGGAAGATAAGAAGCGAAGATTGGCAGACTTTTTTTAGAATGGAAAAAAAAAATATTTTTAATGATGGGAAAGACGACAAAATATTAGAAGGAAGGCTATACATTATATGGCACACGTTATATAAATCGGATAAGAGAACCAGAAAAATGTGAAATGGAATGGTATATGAGTAAAAATTTGAAATTAAAATGGAAAATTCAAATGTATAAAGTGAAGAAGAAAGAGAAGCAAAATCTGGTGGGCATGGAACGAAAAAATGGATGAGGAGAAAGTTGTTGTGGAGGAACGAAGAGAAGATTGGAATTTATATTAAAAACATCAGAGTATTGATGTGAACATTTGACTTGAAAATCATGTATTTTGTATGATAATATTAAATGAATATTGAATTTCTGTCGAGATAAATGTTAATTTATGATGTTATAGTAAAGTGATATTATGTTTATATATGAAACAAAAAGATAATCAGCACGGAAATACTGAGATATTATTTTTTTTGTAATCGACGGGGGTGATAATGATATGGGTACATGAAAGGATGAAGTTTTAATTTATTAATTTAAATATGAAGCAGAAACTATTTGCATTGTTGTTTTGTTATAAATTAAATTGAATTAATATTTAATAAGATATGATTATTGAATTTTAAAGATTATTGTGTTGAGCAGTGTCATTGTTATGAGGCAACTAAAACTATATTCGAAACGTCAGTTTTATTGAATTTGAACAACTTAATTATTGATAGGTTCTGGCAATGGTAAGTCTTATAGGAGAAAAAAATAGTAATTTATTGAAAGAAATGGAATGGATTGATGTTTAAGAATAATAATGTAATATTTATTTGCATTTAAATAATGATTTAATTTGGAAAAGGCTGAATACTTGTTTAAGTCAGAAAATCAAAGAAATTAGGCTTGGGAGTGACAATGTCACGAAGATTTTAGTTTTCTAAGAGTGTAAAGAATGATGTTTGGTTTTCTTAGAGAGATCTTACAATTTTGATTTATAAATCAATTGCTCCTTTTGCCTTCGGGCTAAACCAAATCTTTTATTTCACGCTTTCGCGTTTAGTTACTTGAGAGAGAGTACAGTGTCTTAATTGGCCCTATTATCCTTTCTCATTGCATACTAATCTTGATTGGGTCTTTTTACGAAAGTTATGCGAGTAGTCCCCACTGCTACCACAAGATAGAGAATTAGGCGTCAAGCAGACTTGGAGCAGTTAAAGCAACTTGTCCCCGAAATTAATTAGACGTATGGATCGTCGTTATTGTCTGGTAGAGAAGTCGACATATCTTCAAGAAATCTAATGTTAGATGCACGAACGAAAATCCCTGAGATATGTTTATAAAAAGTCTTATTTACATGTTCATGAGCTAGCTGGTGATTTATTCGACAACGACATTTTGTTATTGATTAAAGGCCACTTTAGACGATACAATTTCTCGTACGATCCCTCGTATGCAATCTCATCGGTTACATTCTTTGATCGTGTAAAGCGCGGATCGTACGATTTTTCATGCTATCTCCGACGTGTTCTCTAAATAGAAACGGTCCTATTTTTCAGCGGATTTTTCGTACAATCTATAACAGCGCCCTACAGACAATATAGCGTGCTTTTCTATTTGGCTGTTTGGTTATGCATTACGAGACAAAGAGAACATATTAATGTTATTACTTTATGCTGAAATTAACATACATAATGGCATAATAAACTATTACAGGTATAAAGATAGAAAACAAAGTTTTTAAGCGAAGTTTAAAAAGGTCGGTGATACTGCAGTTCAGTTACTTCTGCCATACAGGACTGGAAATACCTCAAAATGCTACGTTTTGCATTCCTATAACCATAAAAGGTACTAAATACGTGAAAAGTATATTTAGAAATATAATAAAGTTCTGGTGTGATCTAATAGCTACTGCTTCTCATATATATTGTGCAATACAGTTAAAGGTGATTTGCTTTGTTTTTCTTGTGCGTAGAGTACCGAATCTGCTGCAGGCATGATATGTATGAAAGGAAATAATGTAGAGGACACCGGCATCTTTGCAATCATATCCCCCCACAATGATTTTGATAAACATCTACGCTCTGTGCATCCAAAATAATGAAATACATTGAACAGTAATTACAGAAGTAGACATAATGTAAGTAGAGTGTCGATGTCAAGCCAGAGCTGTGCAAGTCAATACGTGAGCTGGGTAATTAATCGAACGGACTAATTTTTATTCAAGGGTTAAGACAGCTGAACCTCCCTATTTACACCTATATACCTTGTGTGAAATTAGGCTATAAATCATATAAAATCTACATTACTCCTCATTTTTGTATTTTGCAAGTATTTCATGCTTATAGGAACGTAAAACGTAGCATTTTGAGGCGTTTCCAGTGCTCTGTGATAGAAGTAGTTAAGCCGCAGTATTACTAATTGCCCCCATATGTATAAATAGGAGTTAATACATCGTGATTTATATACTTTTGAAGTGCTGTGTAATGTCACATATCTTGTTAACTCAGGAATATTGTAAAAACAGCACATATGACTACGAACTTATCACCGAAGACGGCAAAAGTTTCAACGTTTTTTGTGTGTCCGCATTGAAATATCTTTATTGAAGTACAGAAGTAAAGCTACGATACTTTCGTTACCACTGAAACCTAGTAGAAGTTAGATTCTCTTGGTAGAAGAATGTGGCATTAAAACAAACTGAAATTCTGTTGCGTCAAGATTAATTGTTATCAATATTTTAATTCTTTTCTATTTTTTAAATGGGACATACTTTCACAAATATCTGTGACATAATTACCCTAAAAGCCTGAGGTGTCACAACTATAAACTCCAGCAGTTTCATCAGTATCCCCTCCGTATCCAAAATTGTACCGTGTAAAACACTATACAATCTTGTATGATTTATCGTACGAAAAATCTCGAACTATGGATTGTATACATTCTATCATACGATAGATCGTACGAGAAATTGTATCGTCTAAAGCGGCCTTTATTCTCCATTTGAACACTAATGGAAAACAGGAAACATTAGGCGCGGTGCAAGACTCTAACCCGAACTATAATTGAGCAGAAAAGG
>JAGDQP010074659.1:0-10247 GCA_022664845.1 Lepisma saccharinum | reverse complement strand
AATCTTTAACTGTGTACAGAAGTACTCAAAATTAGAAGGAGCGGTGTGTAATAATTATATGCCAACAATCTTTCAAGTTCAGGATTTAAAAAAAAAAAAACATTCTGTTTCTTTAATGTCATTCATACACATAAGATGTGAATAACAATGAGTAAATATTAGCTGTAAAAAATGATATTATGAGGGCTACATCTGTAGTAATTTACATAAAATCATCCGCGGATAGCACATAAGTGTTTCACGGAATTCACGGTGCACACAGGCCGCAGGTTGCTGTTGACGTCTAGTCTCGTGTAATTTAAAAAAAAAAAAAAAAAAGCAACAATAACAACATTAAAATCTATCTTGGAAAATGCGATTGAGAAATTCAGAACAATAATAGTAAGCGAATCAGCTCGAATCAGAAATTGGTTCTTCACGCTTGTTGTTGCTGTGTGTATAGCTGTGTGCACGGGTAGGGGTGAAGACGGGGGTAGTTCCCCCTTAGTCAAGTCAATGTGTTTGTTTAAAATAACTTTAAGAGGATGTTAAATATTATACCCACCTTATCAGTATGAATGGCAGTTGGCAGCCATCTGTTTTCGTTTCCCTCAGTTTCAGCAGGCGATGTTATCTTAAGTGAGATCTTGGCTGATACTTTCCCAATGCCCTACCTAACTCATCCTGAGCCAAAGATGCCAATAGGCCGTTAATAAATCCAAATCCAAATTCAACCTGTATTCTTCTGGAAACTGTGCCTTTGAGTACGGTATGGTTTTTAGACTATTCTCCGTATATTCATAAAAGGACTCCAACTCCTTGATGAGAACGTCTTAGTTTGCCTATTATGTATTAAGAGTGTTGCTTTTATTCCCATATTCGATTTTTATGTATTGTCTGCTGTTCCGTTTCCTTCACTTTCTGTAGTGTTTCATTTGTCTGGAGTTTTTGGCCTCCTGGATGCTCATAAAGGGATCCAAACAAGTGATAATCACTGGGGGCTAAATCTGCATTGTATGGGGCGTGGAGGATCCAAACAAGTGTTAATCACTGGGGGCTAAATCTGCACTGTATGGGGCGTGAAGGATCCAAACAAGTGATAATCACTGGGGGCTAAATCTGCACTGAATGGGGCGTGGAGCAACACCTCTTGGTGGAAGTTGGCTCGCGTTGCGCACGTGGGTAAACTTTATTTTTATATGGGCCAGTCTAGTAACTTTGGACTTCGGCCCGTCACGATTCGCCTTTAGCTGTTAAGATCCACACCCATGCCCCTGCCGGGACTCGAACCTGGGACCTTCGAGCCGATGGTCTACCGCCGCAGACCGCTCGGCCACCCGGTCGGTCTGTGCACATGGGCATTGCCATGCAGTAAAATTATATGTTCCGACAACATCCAAAGTATTTTCTTGCTAAAGACATTGCGCACGGCACACTGGATCAATGTGGAATAATAGTTGGTATTAATTCTTTCTCCTTTCGCAAAAATAAATAAAGGTTGATCACATCTTCCATGTCCTAGAAAACAGTTCCCAAAGCCTTACCGGCCAGCTCTTGATATGTTTCAGTATCTCTTGTCATTTCCCAAACTGTGATCACCATTTGTACAGTTGTGCCTGTCGCAGTGTTTGTTCCCCGTACTGTACCTTCAATCCACCTAAGATTTCAAATTAGCTCACCTTTCCATTCAACAGAAATTTGATAATAAACCGCTGTTCCACAGTACACACTATCCGCCATGTTTGTTTACACTGATGCCCATGCACAGTCCGCACAACACTCGCAAAGGATCCTGGTACATCCCCCTGCAGTTTTATATTTACTTCTTACTTTCTTTACGCCAAAATGGTCCAGTAAACCTTGAACTAGCCTTGAATTATTATTATTATTATTAAGCATCAGGTTTTCCTCACCCCGTATTGTGTGTGTGTGACCTGCCCACGTTACTGGCTGTCTATCCTGATTGTTGATTTGTCTTAATTCTTGCAAAATATTATTTAAAGGGTATCTTATTATGTATTGTATATATGCAATTCAATATGTATACATATCTCAAGAATTAAGATATAATTTCTTTTAGAAAGAAAATGAGTCACAAAACGACATCAAGCGTAAAAAAAAAACTGAATTAGAACTGAAAGTTTGGTTTCCTCTATAAAGAAAATTTGTTTTCTTCTGATTTTACGAATTAATCGAGCTCTCCTGTATCGTTATGTACAGTTCACTGGTAAGATACTTAGTTATTATATAAGGTAGGAGGCGAAAATTTCGTCGTTTGCAAATCAGCCACCCATCCCTATTATTCTCTTCATTTTGAAGCAAAATCGAAAGATGGTAGTAGTTTTAGACCGAGCATCGGATGAGTTTTTTCTTATACTTCTACAATTTTTGGTAATACGCATGCGCGGTGTAGTCAGTGATGATGCAAAACGCATGGTTTATCAAATTTTTTGTTGCGCTAAATGAATGTGTATATGTCTTAGTTATTAATAATTTCATCTTATCCCACGTAGTTCACAGGAATGTTGAAGGTATTGGGCATCATACACAGTAGGTAGTTTCTGTGTTAGTGGTGTTCACTACACGTTTTTGAAAGGTGTTAGTGCGTACAATTTTGCCATGAGAAAGAAAGACTTTTTGTCTATTGAAGACAATTATTATCGTTGGGGTTATTACTAGATATTACGTTGAACTCACATAGTATTAAGACCTATTAAGAAAATGAGATTTTTTTTCTACAGTGTGTTTTTCACGAGGAATGTTTTAATATCTTCTCCCAATTAATGCAATTGAAAATTAATATTTAACTGAAATATTTCAATAATAATTGCTCAAATAGTTGAAGATGATCTTCAAATATGAGTCTAACCTTGATCTTGGTGTCATAAAACTGTATAACTTCCTCCCAAATCACATTATGCATTTTCTCACACATCACAGAAACGTTTTCCAAACGTTTAAAAAATATTTCAACCTTTGATTCTATGTTCGTTAAGGAAATATTTTCTGAATCACACTTCCAATATCTATATGTAAAACAATGTAAGAAAATGTTTTAAAGCATAGTAGAAATATTAATATTTGCTATATTTTTAAAACTCTTTTTATAGGCTTATTCTAGAATGCTATATTTTGTGAGATGATTTTCTTATCTTGGAGATTGGTCTTAGAAGATTTTCGTCATATAAATGAGTGCATGTGTCTAATTGAAACCTTATTTATAACTTAGGAATATTTCCAAAAATAAATGAAATCGTGTCATCCATATGGAAGATTATTGCTTTATAATTTATGTGTTAAAGATATTAGTTTTCTGTGTTTATTTACTAATGTTTTTCAATTTTTCATTGAGTGCACAAGAAGACAAACGAAACGGTAAGGGACTTAACATACGCTGCTACCTGCTAAGGGAAAGAGGAACTTCTATGAAATCGGTTATTTTCAATTTTTGAATTATAACGGGGCTGTCCTATTTGAGGAAAACAATAATTAAGAACTAAAAATAGATTAGGCGTAACTAATTTATAAATTGAGAAAAATGCATTGTTTTAATATGTTTTTTTTTAATTTCAAATGAAACCGTATTATTATTATTGTTTTTGTATATTATTATATTGTTGTTACTAGTAGTAGTTGTAGTAGTGCTAATTGTATAGCATAAGGTGGAGAAAAGTTTTACAACACAAGATTGTACCTTACTTGTACATAAACTTAAAAAAAAATTATCAACATTACTCTTTGAGAAAGATTTTTATAATATGTATCCACTGTTATATGTTTCAAAAATATTTAAAGAATATTTTCAAAATATGGCTTACATGATTCAGAAAATATTTCGTCAGTGGACATAAAATTGATATTTAAAAATGTTTAGAAAATATTTGTCTGCTGTGTGGACTAGAGCCAGTACCTAATGAAGACAGAAATTGAATTGCAATAAATTATGTGAGTGACAGGCTATCATTCTCTTAATTAAAATAAAAGAATCTTAAAACATCATGGTAGTGTAATGTCGTATGTTAGCATTCCTCCATAAAATTGAAACTGAAAGGCTCAAGCGCCCCCTTTTAGTTAAATGTTTAATATAAAGCTTAGTCAAAAACGGTTTCACGGTATTCGGACGCAACTCGAAAGTACCATAAACAAATGTTTATGAAACTTTCGCCAGAAGTGCGAGTGGTTGCGAGTTAGGGGTCTATCTCTAATGTTTCGGGTTTACTTTAAATTTGATTACTTACTATAAAATTTCATTCCGAGCAACAATAACTCCCGCGTTGTAAAATGTTCTGCCTCTGATTTTAATTTTGTGTGTTACTATGATAACTACTTTTATTATTGGAATTGGAACTTTATAACAATGGTTAGCTTCACTGTCATACACATGGAATATAATTATATGCTACTATATGTTTATACATAGTTGCAAATACTACTTTTGGCAAAGGGAAACCTTATTACCGAGCGCATTGATGTGATTCTTATTTACTATATGGTTATAACGTAATCTACTCGCAGATAACTTAATATATTTTACCCATGCTTGGGGTGTTATGTGAATCGCAGCCGAAGAAAAGCATTGATAATAGCTCTGATAGATATAGCTTTATTACTAGTTTTACGTTTCTGGTATTTACGGACATATTTATTCACAGGTGTAAGCAACATTCAGTAGATTGATGTTCTCCATGAAACAGTTGATAATATTTGTTAATATTACCTGCAATATAACTCTTCTTTGATAGACACGCTTGTCTGTTGAACATACCTCGCATGATGGAATTGTTACGTTAAAGATGAAATCATTCCCCATGTTCTACTCTCTAAGCGTTTGTTTACGAACCAGCTGGCAAAGACAAGTTACGAACGTTCAAACTGTACTACAATGAAAAAGGTAATAATAATTACTTTTGTTCCAAAGCAATGCATAATAACGATAAAATCTTTTTGCGCAAAGATAGTGTTCCTTGAAGTAGTGCTTCTGGCCCAGTTTGCATCTCTCAGCTGGCGGGATTCTTAATTTCTGCATACCAAACCTGTACCGGATATAAGTGACCCAATTGGCCCGGTCCTGACCCAAATAACCAGAATGACATTCTGATTCTGCAACGCGATGATCGAATACTGACTAATGCCTCAGACAACACCAACCCACAACACATCATGCTTCACATGAGAACGGACGTTACTTTTTGAACATCCCTAGGAAAATAGAACTTTAACTAATTTATAGAATGCCAACTAACGAATGAACAAAAATATCCAGTCTAGGCAATGTTCATTCAGGGACCCAAGGATCTACTAATATATCACAACCCTTTGAGAACCAATAACAACATCGGGATTTCATTAAATTCCAGGGAACTAAAATAGTACCATTCCAAAATGCAACTTTTAATTATTTCCACGTAATGGCATAAAATATTTCTGGTTATAGTAGTTTCTTATCAACATAATTTGGGACCTTAATGATCTCATGCGGATATTAGATTAAAATATTATGTGGATAAGGTTTTTAACGATATTCCCATCTAAATATATATATATATATATATCTCCCAACCCGTCTGGTCAGCGTGGGAGCAGTAGACCAACTCCTCCCTTCGGGGAGAGGCCTCATCCACTAGTGGATTGAATATGGCTGTGATTTATTATTATTGATGGAGCCTAGTGCGGTTCTGTGCATCCATACTCATTGACGATTTAGTATTCTATAAGCTAGTGGAAGTCTTACTATAATTTTTTTTTAGTTATTTGAGAGTGGACCGGATTTATAGGACATTGTGTATAGTATTTGCTCGATTAAATCCATTTTTTTTTATTTTCTGAATACAATTAGATTATTTTTAAAAGTTATTAATCCTTGACCCCCCCCCGTAACCTTAATCCCTTTCAAAAATTGAGGTCACTGTAATTGGGCAAAGCTCCTTTTGTGTAATCTAAACAATAAATTTAAAAACGAACAAAACATTGCTGTGTACTTCATAATCCTTTTTCACAAGAAATACGGTAAGAGAAAAATATAGAATTTTATAAACTTTGTAATTCTTTCTTTACTCCAAATGTCTTCCCTGTGTGTGTGTGTGTGATGAATGATTTGCATGTAACAACAACATTTGCTATTATGGATGCACAACAGAATAATTAGAATCATTACAGACCTTTTACCTGGGTTTATCCACCCTTTATGCATGCGTGGTTTACCAGGTAAAGCAAACAGTATATAGAGCCGATTCAGTTTTTTTTTACAGAATATATATACACACAGCATTGTATATTCTGGTTTCCTCCCGTCTATCAAGAAAACCCTTCCTGCGCGCGCTTTCCTGTCTTCTTGTTTCTCCTTACTTCTTCTCTTATGCACACACCGATACGCTGTAAATGTCTTCTCTAAGATAAAAACCGTAGCATCCACACCCGCGACAGAGGCTGTAGCTGCATGCATGCATGCGGAGGTCGCAAGTAGAAGTTGGAGAGCGATCACACATCAGGGCGGGACTATCCGGGGGCCCTGACTTCCAAAACTTTCTGTTTCAGTACAGACAATTTACCTGGGCTTTCCCACCTTTCAAGCATGCGTGGTTTACCAGGTAAATACTTTAGTATCTAGGACCGACATAGGGTTTTCCACCCTGTATATGAGGGTTACTTCGTATACTTTTTTTCTACTCTGGCCGCTTCTCTTTTCGTGCTTTCTGGTCGTCTAATTTCTCCTTCTTTCCTTCTATAAACATATCCGATTCGCGGTTAATTTCTCGCCTACATAGAAGCCGTTGAAATACACCTCCCGACACATGCTGTAGAAACTAATAGCATAAGGAGAGAGACAGTATTATGGTTGGTGACTTAATTTAAGGGAGTTCTTGGAGGGCCCTGATAGTTTTAGATTTTCTGAATTGAAAAATGTCACATCGCTTTGCATCTAGAGCCTAGACCTCTCCCGGGAAAGGCGTAATTCACACTTTTTGGTGAAATTAGTATTATTTTTAGCAAAATTATATGCACTTTACCTAAATTTCCACCCAGACAGTCCTCAGATCCCCCCAAAACCAACTCCTGGGTACGTGCCTGCTCTCAATTACTGACTTTACTTTTATTATTATCATATCGCTGCGCTGGGGTTCTTCAAATGTCGCACTCCGACCCGGATCAAGACCCCCAAGCCTTTTCCTCCGAACCTCCACAGTTTGATACGAATTTGAATTTATTTATGACCTTCTGGCATCTGTTTCACTCTGGATTTGAGTAGATGTCAAGAGTCATGTGTGAATATATTATGTACACACCCCATTAGTTGACATTCCAAAGGCAAGCATAGAAGTGTATTGTGAATAGGCCAATGTACGCCTGTTTACTTTTTTAATTATTTTATATAATTACATGGAGTAGTCAATAGATGTACAGTCTTACTCTTCTGTTTGAATCTATTTATGGCTTAGGCCGAGATAGGGATGTGAAACGAGTCGGTCGGGGCATAAGTTTAAGGTACCACTCCGGCATTAGCCTGATGTGGCTAAGGAAAAAAACTCACTCAGGATAGTCGCCCGCTGGTATCGAACCCAGGACCTCCTAAATGCGAAGCCAGCTGAGCTACGGCCGCTCGGTCTTACTGCCACGTCTTATCCATAGTCTACTATCTTGACCGCAAAGACCTTTTTATTGTGATATTACAATCTACCTGACCCCCAAGAAAAAATAATTGAAGACCTTTACTATATCTTATCAGCTTGATTTACAAATTCATTTTTTTTTTCTGCTCGTGTTTATTTGTGTCATGTGTCTGGTACTACTTTGTTTTTGTCGTGCTTCCAACGCTCAGTAGCAGGAGAGTTGAGAATAAAATGTGTTCCTTCGCCTCGAATTACGAAAACAAACACCAGTAAGCAATAAAAGGTCAAAGAAAACAGGACAGGTTGTCCTTTCAGGATTTTGAAGGAAAAGTACTGGTTTCATGCTTTATAGCCAGTTGTAAAGTTTTGTTGCTTGTCACCCATTCCATCTGCGGGAGGGGTGGGGGTCCCTACAGCAGTCCAACAAAGCAAACCTGTTGAGTTTGTTTTCCGCGACCATTTTTTTTTAAAAGAAAAAATATCACATCCGAGCAATAACGAGGTATATTTTTACATTCAGCAGATACTTTTTTCTCAAAATACTTAAAAATATTATACAGTTGGAAACACTGACAGTTAAAAGGAAAACCATAAAACATATTATATGTCAACTCAACCAGGGCTTTCACTTCAGAGCTCATCATTTGTGACGCTGCCTGTAGTAGGTTTCTCGAGATCGCGAAAGTTATCCGATTTTCTCCATTGTTGACGGTGATTTCGTGCAGTCTGTATTTGCCTATAGTAGGTCTATATTTCTCCTCCCTCCCTACCTTAGCGTTGTAGTCACCCAAATCAATTTTCGTATTATATTTCGGCAGTTAGTCAAACAACCTTTCTAGCTCCTCGTAAAGTGTATTTTAGTCCGTATCATTAGCCACCTCGGTTGGAGCATAGACATTTATTAAAACCGTGTTGCACCATCAAATATAAACATATTTGAAAATTTCTACAGAGAATTGTACTACTCCGAGGAAGAACTAGGAAATGAAGACTCAGAAGAAAATGATGTAGAAGGCCCAGCCGTAATTAAAGAAGAAGTGGATAAAGTACTTCGGGGGATGAAGAACGGAAAATCGCCAGGAGAAGATGGACTCCCAGAAGAGATGTTTAAATGCGGAGGTGAAAAGAATGAAAGAGGAACTTGCGACATTATTCGATGTGCCTGAGGAAGAGAGAAATACCCTCAAGCTTTAATAACACTGTTATCATTTTGTTGTACAAGAAAGGGACAAAGAACGCGTAGAAAACTACAGACCAATTAGTTAATTGTCAGTTCTATACAAAATTTTCACCGAAGTTATTTTAAATCGTATTGAACTAGACTTAGATTTTAACCAGGGAAGGGAACAAGCCGGATTTCGTCGTGGATTTAGCACAATGGACCACATACAAACAATGAATGAAGTTATGGAAAGGACTAATTAATATGAACTTCCACTATGTTTGGGATTCATAAATTTTGAAAAACCTTTCGATTCGGTCTCCTTGTCAGCAGTACTTAAATCACTTAAACATCAAGGCATCGAAAGTGCATACATCAAGCTACTCCGAAACATTTACTCGACTGCCACTTCTGTCATTAGACTGCATCAAGACAGTGAAAAATTTAAAGTTGGAAAAGGGGTAAGGCAAGGAGATTCAATTTCTCCAAAACTGTTTTGTGCGGTCCTGGAGAGAGTTCCAAAATTTAAACTGGGATGAAGTTGGAATTAAAATTAATGGCGAATATCTTCATCACCTACGATTCGCTGATGATATAATCCTGTTTGCTTCAAGTGCAGAACTACAAACCAGAATGGAAGGACTGAGTAACGAGAGTTCTAAAACAGGACTTAAAATGAACTTAAGTAAAACAAAAGTAATGTACAATCAACATGCTGCAAAGAAGGAAGTGAAGATTAACGTAGAGACAATAGGCATAGTTGATGAGTATGTTTACCTAGGCCAACTTAAAACATCGAATGCCAAGTTGACTGATGAAATAAATAGATGTAAAATGGCGTGGAGTTCGTTTAGAAGACTACACTTTATTTTCAAAAGCAAACTTCCAATGTGCCTGAAGCGTAAAGTTTATAATCAATGTGTCTTACCCGTGATGATGTACGGCTGCGAAACTTGGACAATGAATGCGCAAACGACTCAAAGATTGAGAGTCACACAAAGAGCAATGGAGAGGTGCATGCTAGGAATAACCAGGAGGGACAGGAAGACAAATGAATGGATTCGCGCACAAACAAAGGTAGAGGATGTAATCAATACTGCGAAGAAGATGAACTGGAGATGGGGCGGTCTCATAGCTAGACGAACAGATGGAAGGTGGACGACAAATGTACTACAGTGGATTTCTAGAGAAAAGAAACGACCGAGACGACGTCCAAATGTAAGGTGGGTAGATGAAAAAATCAAGCGTTTTTCAGGAGCTACATGGATGAGGATAGCAGCAGACCGAGATATGTGGAAAGAAAAGGGGGAGGCCTTCATCCAGCAGTGGATAGAAAACGTCTGAATATGATATATATATATATATTGGCAATCACAGTGAGAGCTTCGGCTCTCCTCTCCCAACTCGTCTGGTCAGCGTGGGAGCAGTAGACCAACTCTTCCCTTCGGGATTTGGCCGTGATTTATTATATATATATATATATATATATATATATATAT
>JAGDQP010074658.1:0-10247 GCA_022664845.1 Lepisma saccharinum | reverse complement strand
TGAGGTTCGCGCACGTACTTATCTGTGGCTGACGTCGGGTCGTGCAGGAATTGTGGGTAAAAAACGTTGGCTGGAGCAGTAAATATTCAACACCTGTCTGTTGTAGGCACGTTGTCTGTACTGTATCTATTGTGGAGTTAGCAGAAATGTCGTTTAATGACAACCAAAAATTCTAGACAGAATTTATAGACTTCTATGAAGAGCAGCGTGCGTTGTATTTAGTCTGGAAGCGGGGCTTGAAGCACTACCTCTAGTGGGTATATGTGCATATCTGTATCCCTTTCCCATGTGTTGGGATTCTTTCGCTTGCGTCCATAATTATAAATGTATATTTGAATAATTTCAAATAAAATATGTTGGTACTGGTTTCGTTTCCCAAATATGGAGTTGCGGACAGTATTTTACAGTGAAGTGATACAAACAATTGAACAGTATTTCTTTTTCTTAAATCTTTTACTGAAAAAGAATAGAAACAGCACAGTAATACAAAAGACAAGTGATAGAAACAATTCATCAGTATTTCTTTTTTGTTATTAAACGATTTAAAAAATAGAAACAGCACAGTGATACAAACAGCTGATCAGTATTTCTTTTTGATCCTAAACATTTTCCAGAAAAAAGACAAGTGATACAAACAACTGAACACTAGTGTTTCTGTTATTAAACTTTTTAGATATTCGAGAGGCATTTTCACATTGCTAAACATTTTCAGACAATGGATAGAAATAGTTCACTTGTATGCATTATGTTTAGTACGAGTGTGCAAGACAAAGTTAACAAACGTAATTTACATTTTTGTATGTTACTAACAAGCTCAATAGTACTGGTGACGTAGTAATTAGTGCTGCCTAGCTAGTAGGATACAAATGTTTGCGTTTATTAGAATGTAGCATTAATGGAATAAATCAAATTACACTGATAGAAAACAAGAATGCAATAAAAGTGAACTCATATAAAGTATTTTAGTGATAGAATGAAAAACTCCAAATAGTAGAAAATAATCTAATTTGTGATACAATGAACCAACGCTACAAAGAAAAGTTACTTGTACAAAACAATGAAGACAATTCACACAACTGATAAAAAAAAGTCATACAAAAAATACGTTTATATTTCTAATAGAATGAAAACTGGGTTACAGTAAAAAGTGATTTTACAGCACAGTTTCGATTTACATTGTTCTAATGTTAGGAAACATTGTCAATCAACCCAACGCATACAAAGTAGTGTAGTCTGACTTGCAGGATATAATCAATGTTCTGAATAATCATGGCGATGGAACACTGTATAGAATAATATATAAAAGATATCATGTTTTGCATTTCTTTTTTTGTTCGGCTAACCACGAAACCCATATGGAGCAATCATGTATTGTTTTGTATCAACCAAATTTAATTTCAGTCTCTTGTGTTGTATAACAGCATGTTGCTTCGTTTGAGCCTTACATACGATACGAAAGTCGGGTTTGCGAAGGAAATGGTTAGGAGTAAATATTTGTTTACTTTTATACTTTCCTCTTACCAAATTATACATATCCTTAAATGTCATTTCCTGTCGAGTTCAATGATTTAAGGTAATACAACATATTTTGATAACATGGTCTAGTTTTCCTGTTGCTATTTCCTTTAGCTCGTACGCGTAATGCTTTGGGCCAGCAACAGTACATATACGCATTTCCCAACCTGGAGGGAGTTCATTTTTTAACTGACCGAGTTAATCACCCAAAGGTAGGAAGGGCGGTTCGTCCCGACATCTAACATAGATAATGCTATCGGTATCGCAGTACAAGAGACGTGCTATACCAACAGTACACATTGCCTCGTACAGATGTACTCGTGCCCAAGACGAAATAACGCAGCAAGTATGACATTAATGATTTCATAGTGTATGTTTTCGGATTCCACATCCCGATAGGTAACAATAAGTTTACTCCGTACAAGATTAACATGTTGGATTTCCAAGTGAAGAGAACAAGCAATTTTATTAAAATCTTGGGTTGTTTTAACAACCTTGGTTTTTGGAAGATCACCCTTCTGAGCCCACTTCCCGAACATTGAGTTTAGATAAATCTTTGCAATGAATCGAAGTCCCTTTGCAATGAATAATTATAGGACATTCGTGTGGATTGTAAAAACCCCAGGAAGAAGATAGTAATTATTGTATTACGACTACCTGTATAATAGTGGGGTGAGGGACAGGTGCTTCAAAGAATGCGACCTTGCTCAACCATTTGCTTTTTTCTTCAAGGCCATGTTAGAAGAACGTAACCCAAGGGAATCGATGGTTTCCTTTGAATGCAGAATGTTGTTAGGGGGAGGTTTCATTGGTGTTTGTTTTAGTATTATTTACAATGACATGTTACGATATTCTTATTTACACAGTATGGTTTGTGTTCTTACATTCCGAAGTTGACCGTTGTCCCTTTATAGTGGTAGAACAATAATATAACATGAACCTGGTTCTGTTGCAGCCCATTTTCTTGTAACATGTTAATTTGTAGAAACCATTTTTGTTGATTGTTACCAAATGTTTGTGACGATGTAACTGTATCCTAAAATGCATTTTGTAAAAGACAAAACAGGTTTGTGGTGTCGCACTGTATACAAATAATCAATGTTACATTAATTGTCGAAGGGGTGGTTGTTTTTTGAGAAAGGTAATTTCAGTTTTGCTAATACAAACGTAATTTTGTTGTGGGCAAAAAATTCCTTTCCCAATTTGTAGTGTCACATTTGATGTTGTATAATTATAACATTGCAACTTTGGACCTTACTAACCTTTTCTGATGATACAACGTTCGTCAAAGAAAGTAGTTTGTAAAATCACCGGTAGAGGACATCACTATGTCGGTTACCTCCGAATAGAAGTAATATATGATAGGTTTCGTTCGCGTTTTCGTTTTCGTCATATATAAACCGATAATTGTTTCGTGAGATGTTTGTACATACGTCATGAAGTAGATAGATGTGCTCTGTCATTGTGTTTAAACAGTACATTTTCTCTAGTGGTTGGGTGAATTTCAAGTCATGGAAAATCCAATCGATGTTTTGCTTGATACGCAAGAAACTCAAGGGTATGACGGTCCTGAAACTGTTCTTTAGTGCTGGAACTCTGTGCTACTACAAAATGGTAGGCTTCGAGGCAGAGGATACTGATTCGGACATTTAATTGCATCATCTCCTATACTACTTTAGGAACGATCAAGAAGCTGCTTTACAATGTTATGCAACTGACTCGGACATTCTTGGTCTTTGGTATTACGGATGTTTTGGAAGTGTAGAAAGTAAACAACTGGCCTGGAGTTATTATTTCGAGTTGTTACGTAATTGTGACAGATTCATTCCAGAGGAAGCAATTGATTTCTTTGGTTTTAAAACTTGTTCGAGTATTGTTGGCATACAACAGGATAGTGTTGATGTGCACAGTGATATGGATATCGCTCAGATCGTTGACTATGTGTGTGAGTATGCCATGGATAGTGATACGGACATTAAAGTGCAACGCTGGATGCAATATCATGGTGTGTGTATGATGTATGGTGCAGCTGAATTCGAAATTATATCCGAAAATACAAAAAGTATCCTAATTCTTTTTGCGGGTGCGTGAAATAACAATTAAGTCGGTTGTAAGCTCCATTCGTGATCCGGAAGAGTTTGTAAGCAATCTGTTTCAGTTCGCTATCAATCATTTACTTGGAGATGTCGACCCAGCAACCAAAGTGGAATTTAATGTTCAGAGTGCGAAGTGCACTGTAGGAAAGCCCGTATACATATCTTTTCAATTACAGGGACATCTTACAGCTGAAGACATGTTACGAAACGTATTAAACTCAAACGAGGAATTCCTATTAGGTAACGATATCACAATTTAGGTTGATATTACAGATTCTTGTCGAGGGCATGGTAGTGATAGGTATTTGCCATTAGCGGACCTTTTGCCAAAGCATATTATTCCGGTAGAAGCAGTTCCAAGTTGTCTTGCCCGTGCATTGGTAATGGTACAAAGTAAGGTGGATAAAACCTATCATAAAACTACGTGTATGAATGCCCATCCTGAAAACTGGCATGTTAGTAGAATGTCGTGTCTTGACAACACTTTGTGGAAAACTGCATGAATTTCTCGTACCTGGCTGATAGCAAGTAGTCGATTTTCCAGGGTTGTACGATACGCTGTGTCACAGTTTTTGACTACAATTTATAAAAGGCTACGAGCAATATAATGAGTTGCTGAATGTTCTAGTGTATCTAACCCAAAGTACAAAAGGCTACGAACTATTTTCAGCCATATAGCAGAGATTTCATGAAAGGCTACGGTACCTTTTTTAAACCTATTTAATATAGCAGATATTACACAGAATTTAACCTATCATAGTACACGCGCCCTATTTAGCATAGCAGAGATTCCGTGTTCTCTAGGCTATCTACCTTAGCCCATATAATAGACCAAACAGTACACCAGTGCATAATAGCAGAGATTACACAGTGATATATGCTAGTTAACCTAGTAGAGATTTCATAAAAGGCTATGAAGCTCTTTCTCGACCCCTATTTAACATAGCAGTGATTACACAGATACACATGAATATATGCCAGTTACAGCAGCCCTATTTAATATATAGCAATTCCATTAGTGCACGAAAGGCTACGAAGCTCTTTTCCAAAACCCCTATTTAACACAGCAGAGAGGTTACATGGTGTCTAGGCTAGCTAGAGTCAATGACAAGTTTCCAGCACAACACAGAGGCAAGGAATAACCTACCATAGCAGAGTATGGACGTCCTCCAACAAAAGACGTCGTGTCGCACATGTTGTGGTTAGATTTCATAAAAGGCTGCGAACCCCTATTTAACATAGCAGAGATCTCATAAAAGTCTACGAAGGTCTTTTTCAACCAAAAAACACTATTTACCATAACAGAGATTTGAAGTCAGTTCCCCGCCCACTCCCAGAGATTACACAATATTTAACCTAACCCAAATAACATGGACGCCCTCCAACACTAACAAAGGCTACGAAGCTCTTTTTTCAACCACTACAGAGGCAACGGCCCATCCCCTAGCAGAGATTATACAGGAATATATGCTAGTAGACCAGTGCACAAGGCTACGAAGCCCTATTTAATATAGCAGAGATTTAACCTAACATAGCATAAAAGGCTACGAACCCTTTCCAGCCATATTTAACCTAATATAGTACACTAGTGCACAATAGCGAAGGCTAAAAGCTCTTTTTCACTACTTAACATAGCACAAATTACAAAGCTCAGTTTCCAACACAGGACATAAGCGAAATATATGCTAATTAACCTAACCCAAATAACACGGAATAGGAAACTACGCAGCAGACCATAGCAGTGATTACATGGCCTCTAGGCTAGTTACGAGTCAGTTTCTATACCCTACAGCCAATGGTCAATAGTAGGCGATAACCACAACCAAGAGTCACTACCAAGGCCCCAAGACAAACGTCAAATATTTAAGTAAGTATATCTCGTAAATAAAAAAATGAAATTTTGTTTTCACATTTGGTATGCTGGCATCGAATAGTATATTCGAAAAAAGTAGCGACCTCGAAGTCAGAGGTCAAATATTTAACCGTGTGTATCTCGTAAACGGTGAGACGTATTGAGATTTTGTTTTGACATTTAGTATGATGGCATCGAATAGTATTTCTTAACCTCGAGGTCAAAGGTAAAATATTTAAACGTGTATAGATCGTAAACGGCGAGACATATTGAGATTCTGTTTTCACAGTAATATGAATTTTGGTGTGCTAATGGGAAATCTGAAGTCAGTTTGCTAACTTTGCCCCCTGCTGTCGTAGAAATATGAAACTTATGAATGCATTTTATTTTAGTCGCAGGAATGTTAAATATGGAAACTGCATGTTTCTACCTGTTGCCGTTTACGAGATATGATGGTTCGAATTTTTCGTATTTTGCTCTTTTGGGATAATAACTATGAAATCCTCAAATTCACGGTAATGCTGAATTTGAAAACAAATTCTTTCTACCCAAGATATAGCGGTTCGAATTTTGATATTTTAGACGCAGAATTGAGAAACTTGGAAATTATGTTATATGGGTCGGTGATGCAGAGTGTGAAATTTGCTTCTCTCTACCTATTGGCGCTTCCAAGATATGGCGGTTTGAATTTGTCAAATTGACATTTTAGACGCAGAACTGATAAACTCGCAAATTATATGTTATTGGGGTCGGTGATGCAGAATGTGAAATTTGCTTCTCCCTACCTATTGTCGCTTCCAATATATGGCGGTTTGAATTTTGTCATTTAAACGCAGAATTGAGAAACTCGCAGATTATATGTTACTTGAGTCGGTGATGCCGAATGTGGATTTTCTTCTCTCTACCCCATACCCTTTTCAAAATATGGTGGCTCAAATTTTGTCTTTTCGATCCCAGAAATATGAAACTCGCTTCCATGATATGACAGTTCGGGGTCGGTGATGTTTGGTTTTTTCCAAAATAGCATAGTTTCCACCTTTGTCTCGTGCGAAATGCACTAAACCTTGAATGCATCTATTATTCCGTTTTTGTCACCATGCTGCAGGAAAATAGATAATTGTAATAATTACTATATTCATAAGTATGCAAGACTCGCAGAACTCATAGTAATATTTTTCTTTGTTCAAGTGCACGTTCGGTACAGCCTCTAAGCGCTATTTTATAGACCATACAGAAAATGACAGACCGACATAGTGTTGGAGGAAGTATTGAATTGAAATTCCACGCTATTTCCTCAGATTGTACTTTAATGGATGTACTATATTTTTTCTTTCGGCAAATCGCGGTTTCCATGATTGGATGCACAACAGGTAGTCCTGCCCCAATGAGAATAATTTCAGGCGAATATTGAATTACATTCGGAGAACATTGTTTGCACTGGCACTGCACTATCAGGTTATTGCGGTTCAATTTTTTTTTCGCCCCAGAACTATGAAAGCCTCAAATTATGTTATTCGTCTTGGTGTTTGTTCCATGATATGGTATTTCGAATTGAGAAACTCGCAGATAGGATCGTTAATGTTTGCTTCCACCTTAGTCTACACTGTAACTGAACTCGTCTGGCGTCAGGACCATTAGTGGTGGTTGAGAATGCCTGTATAGTGAATAAAACACCTTCAATGCGTCTATTATTCCGTAACTATTACCAGGGCTGCAGCATAAAGTGACTAGCAAAATTATTCGTATTGTTGTACACAAATATGTGATTTATTAGAAACATAATTTGTTACATTCAACAAAAGAACAAACAAATGTTACCTTCGGATGGCGTGTGACACGTTTTAGAGAAGCATTTCAATAAGACATACAAATACTGTTTTAAGTAGAATTCACCCTAATATTAAATGTTTGCTGCTTTCAATGGCTAAATAAAACACACGAGACGTGTGTGAGACGTCTTCCGACCCATGTTTTGAGAATAGGTTGTGTTTTTTACCATTAATGTACCACTTCGGAGGGTCATATTTAGCTATGAAAGAGACATTTTAGCATATAATTCAGGTAGAAAATAGTCTTTCAACTGTAATGTATCGTTGAAAAGAATCAATTGGAGAATTTATAGAGTAAAAAACTGCCTCGTAAGAAGAAAGTGGTTTGTTATTGGGAGGGAGAAAAATTATATTATTTTAGTAAAATAAGCTGAAACGGCCTAATTAAAAGCCCGTATTTGGTGAAAGAGTCATTAGAACATAATTTTTGAGGTGTCATTGAAATTCGTAAATAGTCGAATAATGCCATATTGGAGAGAGATTGCTTGGATTTTCTCAGGAATTTACTTGCACATGTGTATATTAAATGGGGGTAATTAAGGTTAATTGACTAAAGATGTCTGTATTTCACGCTTTGCGACCACATGTAGTCAATATTTAACTACTTGTAGCATACATTTCAAGGTAAAAAGGACAAATTTACATAATCCCGACTACTTCGAAAGACATGGAGTTCGATAACTGACGTTTCAAATACCTTTAGCATGATTTTAAGTATAATCTAGCCTCTGAATTTCGGTACAAAAAGCAGTGTTTTTTGAATGAAACGAAAGCTAGAACGGACTAATTCTACCAGGAAAATGCTACTTGAAAAACAAACTGTCAAAATGTAGTCTATAGGAATGCTTGAACTGTTTTGCACTCCATAATTTTATCTATACGACATAAATTAATAAATTAATGCATAATTTTCTTTCCATTCCTGGCAAAAATACTTTTAAACTAGCTGCAGCTCGCTTTTATATTATTTGTGCATGTATAAATAGAGATATTTCATGAATTCATTGTTAGAATACTCTGCAACTACACGGGAACTGCTTGTCGGCTAATGGTTAATGACATACTTATGCATTTCCAAAAACAGTTTGGTCACACACTAGTATAGATAGGATACGAACTGTTCAGGGAGTAAAGTCTTCAGAGATGAACTGCATAAGGGATATTTGAGTTAGCCATAACATGATGGGGGGCCATAAAAAGCCTGCCCTCTCTCACAAGACAACAGACACTGACGGAGCCAATAAATTGCAGAGAGAACTAAATTGTAACAAGGGAACAATGGCTATTTGTGAGTGTACTTTTGCAAAGGGGGCCGTCGAGTATGTGCTGGCATGAACACCTTGTTTTAGTATAATTTGTGAAGGATGCAGAGGCTATTGCTATATGGCACAAGGAATGTGTTCAAAGTAAATAGACATTCGATTTCAAACGCGAACTATTGGAATATTGTCAAAATCATGTACGTATCCAACGTTAGATCTTATTTGGTTTTATCGAAAGTAAAACTGCTGGGCTTCAATGTTTTTGCATACTTCCACTATCGCTGCAGGGGCTATGCAGTGTTATCGTTCACAGTACCTTAAAGATAATACCATCCATGTTATACCGCCATTGGGCTTTCATCATGGTACAAATCAAAGCAAGCAGGCTAAACTTTGGATTCGGTATATGGAATATACACATAATGCTAAGCTGCAAAGCTATATGAACGGGGTGGTGAAGCTCAGTTTAAACATTACAAACTGGATGGTTCTAATAAAAATACTCGTACTTCATATGAGTATTATGGCTGTTACTTTCAAGGACACCATTGTTTAACGCAACTCAGATACCTACCGAGAGATACCCAGGGGCGGAGTCTCAATGTTCGATATGCTAACACTATGATGAGAGAGGAGTTTCTACGTAATACATGTAAGCTGAACGTTGTATCCATATAGGAATGTCAGTGGGATAAACAAGTGAAGACGTGCCAGGAAACAGTCATTTCTTCACGAATATTGTTCTGATATTGAAGAACCATTACGTCCTAAAGATCCCTTTAAGGATGGACGAACAGAGTGCTTCCAGGTCCTTTACGAATGCGATGAATCGCAAATAATAGACTATCTGGACTACACTTCCTTCTATCCATGTTAATTGCTACCCAACCACTTCCGGTTGGACCTGTAACCATTCATAAAGGAAGGGATCCAAGTCATGTTCATGGTCACGTCTTTTGTAACGTTTTACCACCATCGAATCTGACTATTCTCGTATTACCCTACAATGCGCAGAACAAACTAACATTTGGTCTTTGTATATGCTTCATGGAGACTTTACATACCGGAGAATAAACACATACAGACGAAGATCATGCCATCAAAGGTGTTTCCTGCACAGGAGAGCTACATGTTACATTGAAAGCTGGTTATGTTATTTTGCATACGTACGAAATCTGGGAATCGGAAATGTCTGTGGACTTGTTTAAGTCTTATGTCGCAACGTTTCTTCAATTGAAACAAGAAGCATCTGGTTCCCCTGAGAATTATCAGAGTGAGAAGGATAGGCAACAGTATATTAGGGATTATAAGCATCATGAGGGCATTCAATTAGAGTATGATAACATTAGCAAAAACGAGGGACTTCGAATAATTGCAAAGATTTATTTAAACGCATTGTTTGGGAAGTGGTCTCAGAGCGGCGATCTTCCAAAAACCAAGGTTGTTACGACAACCCAAGAGTTTGATGAAATTGCCTGTTCTCCTCACTTGGAAATCAAACATGTTAATCTTTAAGGGATGTGGAATCCGAAAACATACTGTAATGGTCTATTAGACATTGATTACGTTTTTATTGAAATTGTTGTGTTCAGTATATTTCATTGTTAAAGTTTAAACAGAAAAAAATATTTAAAAAGTATGAAAATTTTACTTAATAAATTTGTGACTAGGTTTTTTTTATTGTAAGTTTGCG
>JAGDQP010074655.1:0-10247 GCA_022664845.1 Lepisma saccharinum | reverse complement strand
ATTGGAACAACGAAGTCCACAATATATATTTTACTAGTATTCTGTATTGGGACAGTCGTAAGCCATCCTTGAGCCAGTTCTGTTACCGCCAATAAAATTAATTTTATCTTATCTTAGTAATATATTGTAATTCATAGTGCTACTAGAAATGTAACTTATGTAGTAAAACGAACAAGAAAACTTGGAAATCTAGAATTGCAAAATTTTAGTCTATGCCACTTACAATAAGTTTAAACAAATACCTTGTTGTGCATATTTAGATTTCCTTTCTGAAACTGCAACATTTGCAGAGACAACTAGTGATTCTGAAGAAAACAGAATTCTGTCTCTTCTGGTTCATAAGGCGACGTAATATTTTTTTTTCTTTCTAAAGAACGGAACTTTCTAAAACGAGACATACGCGACAAATATGCACTGTACCTCTTTTAGGCTTTGTATGCGTGAGAGAGAGAGAGAGAGGGAGAGATATTAGTATGGTAAATAAGTAGTAAAACAAAATGCATGATTTTTTGTATAGAACAGAGATTAAAAGATTTCATCACTTAGAGTCAACATAATCCTCATACTTCTCTCATTCCTTTCTGAGGCTATATTCCACTATTTTTTAGGAGGCTATGATGAATAATATTGCTACCTACCGTGGTATGAAGCTCCTACTAGACGGTTTCGCGCTCTTTTACCCCCTCTAAAGGTTTAAAATACCCCAGAGCATTTTGCTGAAAAAAAAATCACTCAGTGGAACTTTTTAAGATGTAACTAAACATGTTTTTCATAAATAATTAATAAGAAAAAGTGTTTTAAAATTTATTTGAACTAAACCGGTAGTACATTTTAACTTCATAAGAAGCCCAGTATGACCCTAAACGAATTTAAATTTTACTGTGATTTTTGGCGTGTAAGTACCAAGCACATAACTCTATCAAAAGGAAAAAAACTAAAGAACATCCTGATACATCTTGGAATTTCGAAAAAAAAAACTTGTTCAACTAGTGAAAATGTATCTCAGCGAACCCATGAGCAGAGTACGGATAGGTAATGTGAGATGGTTTAAGATTCGCAACGGATTGAAACAAAGTGATGCATTGACACCACTACTGTTTAACTTTTCGTTAGAATATGCGATTCAGAAATCAAAAGAGAATAGAAAGGGACTAAGAGTGAATGACTTGAATCAACTGTTTGTGTACGCGGATGATATAGATTTAGTAGGAGACGATATAGGTGCTCTACAAAGTATCCTCGATTTTTTAGTAGAAGCTTGAGTTGGGATAGGTCTACAAGTAAACATAAATAAAACAAAATACATGATAACAAGCCGAAACACTGAGAATGAAGAAAATAGATAATAACAATTAAGAATGAGAACATAGATAAAGTAAACAAATTTAGATACTTGAGAGCATATGTAGCTAGCACAAACGAGGTCACGGAAGAAATAATCGCTTAGCATCGGGTAACGCATGTTTGTACTCAGTCCAGAAACTCCTAACCTCGCGATTAATGTCACGAAAGTTGAAAATAAAATTTAGAAAAAAAATACCGGTTATTCTGCCGGTAATACTTTACGGGTGAGAAAGTTTGAGTACGACCCTAGCAGATGAACATAAATTACGAGTGTTTGAAAAATAAGGTCTTGAGAATGATATACGGACCGAAACGGGACGAGATGACTGACGAATGGAGGGGACTGCATAATGAAGAACTTTATTTGCTTAAGGACTCACCCGATATTGTAAGAAAATGAAATCACGACGACTAAGGTGGGCAGGGGTGTAAATGAAGATTACATTCCATCGTGGTTGGTAAACCGGCTGAAAGAGGTAGTAAGGAAGACCAAGAGGACGTTGGAAGGATAACACTAGAAGGGATCTTCGAGAAGTAGGTGTTAGTGATGAAACCTGGCTTGATCTTGCCCGGGATAGAATCCTATGGCTACCGTTTGTTACTGCGGCGATGATCTTTCGAATTCCGTAAGACATAGAGTAAGTACGTACGTACCCGGGACCTTCTATGTACTGATATTTTCAGATCCCCAGGACCCAGCCTCTCCCGATTTTCTTGAGCAGAACGTTGGCAGCCCTAGTCCTCCTACAATGCAGTTCTAGAAAACCGGATTCTTACAATTATAACGGAAAAAGTTAATCCTTGATGCCAGAGGAAAGTTAAACATGGAAACGTTGTTCACCAGAATCTCCTGCCCTTGTTATTCTGACTTCACACTGCGCAAATATTTTCTTAGCGGCTATTGGTTTTATGTCTCTTTTCTAATCATGACAATCGAACAACTGACGGTTCGGATTAGTAGCGCCATCTAAATCAACACGGTTCACATGCCATGGCGTGTGTAACAGGAATAATGCTGAAAGCAGTAGTTCAAGAAAGAAGAGTGGAACCGTTTGAAGAAAGAGAAAAGATTCGAAAGTTCAAAATGTAACTGTTATCACATTTGAGTTCATGTTTCTGCTAAAATATTATTATTTAGAGAATATTTTTAAATGCTGCTTGTAGTTGAACAATTGAAGTTTTGATAGTTAAAAGCATCCATGTAAACCACATTTTGATAACGGCATTTCGGTGTCCTCTGGGACGAGTTATACTTGTGGTAGAGATAGTGCATATAAAATGTGATAAATTCCAAGATCTAATCTTCGAACACCTTAGGACCCATTAGACGTTATCATAATCCAGAGAGAATGATTCACTCGCTTAAAACAAATCCGGACTGCCGGTTTTTGCTGTTAAACCTTGAATTGATTTATTTTACTATTTATTAATAGTTGTACATGAAAACTTGTTATATTACACGTTAGCAATAAATAATCTAAATTGACCATGAGTTGTTTTAGATAATTAGAAACAAATTGTTTTGATTTGATTTTAGACGTTAATGTGATTTTTTTTATCAGTTGACTGAGGATGTTGTTGATCTCGTTGATATAAAACAGTGAAGCGCTATGTCACGTCTATGAACTAATATTTATACTGAAAATAAAAGGAACAACTTCTAAACTAAGCCGAAATGTTTATTTTTTTTTTATTATTATTATTCAAAGTAATGGTGTATTAAATATTCTGGTTTAGATGCAGTACGATGGAAGAAGTGTTTCCATGAACTGGTAATTTTTTTTTTTGCTGGGGAATTTTTGGGTGCCGGTATTTGTACGTATGTTTTCTGGGTGAAGAGATCGAAATCCTTAGCTTTCGAACCCACAACACATTATGGGGGAAAAAAGGGGGAAATAAGTCTCTACTGGCAGCCAATTAGTGTCTAAACTCTAGTTTATGCACAGTGTTTGGGGAAAATATTGCAACAATATGCTGATTACAGCACATGCCGTTTACAAAACAATAACAAACATGCGTACTACGTTTGTACTACAATGTTGTGAAATTGTGAAGTGTTTGTCAACAATGGTATTTGACATCTACGAAGACGATGGAGATCGAGGAAAGGCGATCGACGTCATAAACAACGACTACATCTGGTGTAGAGTCGAGGATTTGCTAATAAATAGCCGAACATCTTTAGTTCGGACATCATTCTCCGACAGGAATGATCGCCTCCTCGTCTTCCTTCCTCTGGCCTGCAACGGGGTCGGAATCCTCACTCTGTATCTGCGACGGATACGAGTATTCCTTTCTATCTGTTATTGTCTGCAACGGGACAGAATAAACTTCTACTGTCTTTGTCTGCAACGGGACAAGTCAATCCGACACCCGTTCTTGCCTACAATGAGGAAGAACTACTATCCTAGTCCATATCCGCAACGGGTTTGGACTTTCTTTTCCACTTGCGGCGGAGTGGGAATTCTCTATACCTGAATTCAACTACAGGCATTCATTTATCTCTTCTCTCCACGTCAATCGTGTGTCTTGAACCCGGAGACTCATTTTGTTAACATTATATCTGTCTGGTTTCTGTGCTTATTTTGTAATAAAAGGTGATGGGATAAAACCCAAAGACCCCGCTTTTATTGCTCTACGTTCGAGTACGTTACGATATTATCTTTCAATAACTATAACGTGCGGGATCATTCACATTGAAGACTAGATATCAGAAATGTCCCTAATGTGTGGACACACTCCGTGGATATGGACAACAATTGCTACAGACAATGAACAAACCAATCTTTGTCCTCGTATTGTGATGACTGCATATTATTGCGTTGTTAATACATATGTGAACAATGTAGAATCAATGCCAATTCATATTAGACAATAGAATATAAGTTTCATAGTTAAAATATTCGTTCTAGTAATAAGATGCCTAAATTAAAATTATGTTGATAAACTATGATACTCTACTTCTGTCTTCTTTTGAATTTCAGGTGAGCCGACTTTTTACCTCTAGTAATTAAAATGTTTATGAAAGGTAAGTTTCATATTTTTTTATATATTTTACATTATTGCAAAATAATTCCCATAAACTATATATAAACCAGAAGAAAAAAACTATTGCTCTTACGTTAAAATAATGATAGAGTTTCAACTTAATGTTGTTAATAAGTAATGGAAACACGTGATACATACTGATTGAATTAGCATCATTTACACGGTCTTTGTTGGTATCACAAAGAGGACGAAATCCAGAAGAAGCGAAAGCAAAACGGTGGGAATATAAAAATCGAACACAAAACTTGCGAGGTGTGACAAAAGTGTTACAGAAGTATCTGCTTTAAACGTATGTTTGTGGACATTTGTAATAAATAACATTCGTCCATTGAATTGATTTCTATGAATGGTATTTAAATATATCTTTCTCAGTTCAGGGCTAGGCTAAGGGAGAGGGTCTGGGACAGAAGTCTGTCACGACCTAGTTTTAAAGTACTATCCCGGTACTACGTTGATGTTACTTAAGCACAATATAGTATAACACGTATTGTTTCTAATTAGATACAAACACAAGAGAAAATGAAGAAAAGTTGATCCAAATTCCCTCTAATGTATTTTTCGAACAATAATTGTGTATAGAAAAGTATCCAACTTCTGCCTTTCAGTGTTACTATTCTAATTTTGAACACGACGTCCTTGAAGCATTCCAAATTCACGGAATTTAAATAGCTGCATCATAGAAACAACGATACTACTCTTTTAAAAAAATTAGTTTGAGTCATTTATTCGAAGACGGCGTACTGTGCAAAGACGGTCCTTAACCTTCATGGTACCTTTAGTCATGAGTGACTGTGTATAACTTTTATTAAACGATTTTCCATCAGGTATCTCTACTGGAAGTGGGTGCAAGCGAGGGAGTTGCTGTGCCACGTGAGAAGGATCCACCGTTCACAAATGTAATGAAATACGTAAAATGTGGCAATAATGTTTGGTCCGATCTAAAATCAGAGTTTCTTAAAAGGTTCTGAGAAACATAGTACTTTGGTAATCTTGGAAGAAAAGAGCAGGTTACAAAATAATCACTAACTGTAGTATTGGATACACTTCAGGGTCAGTGATGACTTCGAATAGGTGTGCATGTTGGGGTAAGATGGCATTGACTGTGAAGCATGTAATCGGGCAAGACAGTCATGTTTACCTTATGGAATATCAGTATAAATCAATATGGGAAGTTACTGTAGCGATTAGATTTTATGTGTACGCCTTCACTCCCAAGGAACGTGAAAATTGTTAAGTTTTGTACCTCACAAGAGGTGCCATGAAAATAATACATATGTGATGTATGGAAAGGGAGGAAGAAGTACGGACAACAATCGAAGATTGGAATTAGGAAAGAGGACACTCGCAAAAATAATAAAAAAAAAAAGAGTTACAGTTTTCTGTGATAAGCGGGATGGATATTACTTTAAATTCATTGACGCAAATATTAGTTCCAGAGCAAAAAGTAACTACTGTGGATTCATGAGGACTGTATTGTATATACGGTGTTCTGTTGTGAATGTAGTGTTTTTATTAGGAGCACATGTTTCACCAATGCTTGTATATTGTAGTATTCATCCGCTATTTTCAAACAAGATCATCTCCTGATTATGTCATCTGCTGATATTATTTCTGTAACGATGTTTATTTAATACTTTGTTAAAATAAATAATCTCTGAAAGTTGTGATGTATAGGTTTCGTCCTTCGTTCAAACGCAGATACGCTCGCCTAGGTAATTTTAAGATCAAATATCTGTAACAATATTTAGATAATACTTTGTTATTAAGAAAGTTCATTAACGGGAAAATCTTTGCACAGGGCTGTGCAAGGACGCCAACTTTGTACACATTAGAATGTGGTTCAATTCGGTCATAAGAATACGTGAAACTAAACGTTACTGCCGCATTAAAAAGTAATATAGCTTTGATACCTAAATATACCTAAGAGTGTAGTTACATTTCCCAAAATTTCCTTAAGGGGTGCATCTTTCAACAAATTTCTATACCACGTCTAGAAATAAACTTCAATTCTATAAATATTGCTATATATGATGTAATCACTCAAATGTTGAAGGGATGGACGTATTAAGAAGAGGTATTGTGGAGGGAGTTTGGGTTGGTATGATATGGAAGTGGTTGTAGCTTTATATATAAAGCGGATGCAGATTGAATAGTTTCTTTAATCGTGTCCATATAGTCCTACAGCCAATTTTTTTTTTGCCCTAAACCCAAAATTTTTGTACACAGTTTTTTAATGTTGATAACTTTTAAGTATGGTCTATTTGAGACGAAAATTAATGTTATCATTAGGTAACTCCCACAATTCAAAATGGCGTCTGTCGATACCATCATTTCTCAGTGCATTGTTCCATATGACTGAATAATGTCATATAACACACCAGAACATTGATGCTAAGTATCTTTTTATCGTTAGTAACTTTGAAAACTATTACCATTTTATCTACAGAGGAATTTCCAATTTCAAAAGAAAACCTCACTAGACACATTTCGTCTTCTGATCTAAAACAGAAGATTTCGAAACATGAAACGTCAAGATGATCGAACACTATTCGCCTTTAGCTTTACCTGAATGGTAAGAAATCGCAAGTATGTAAAAACGCAATATCCTGTCAATCAGTAAAAGTAAAGAGGACAGTTCTTGAAAAACTTACATGAACTGGCGTGGTTGAAGCTGAAAACCCAGATAGAAGGCAAGGATCACTCAAAAGAAAGGATATTCGAATTCGGAAAGCAATTTCAGAAAATATTATCAAAATCCCTCTAGTTGAATTTCACTATTGTAAACAAAGTACTTCTTATACAGAATACCTGCAACCAGTCCTGCCTATACACAAATGTGCACTATATATATTTACCACTGCAGAGAAGATGAGAAAGCCGGAATATTCATTTATAGAAAATATTTTAAAGATATGGTTTTGTCATTCCACCACCCGAAAAATAACCAGTGAACTTTGTGTAATAGTTACGTTAAGGACGACGAAGAAACTAATTCTAAATCGGAAGAAAAATACAACAGTAACATTCTAAGGAAAAATAAAGTTCGTACGATCAAAGAAGAATGTTAAGTAAGAGATTTAGAAGATAGCTCCTTCTTGTGTGCTGCTTTTAATCTTCCGCAAGTTGATAACGAAAGAAAGTGCGCTACTCTACTAACGCCGTATTGGAAGTTATTATGATACTGTTAACAATCTAGTCCCAGGAAACTTATTTTTAGTATGTATACATGGCACGAAAACGTTAACAAACGTGGATCATCGCAGATTATAACATGTTTATGTATTTTCCTTAATGATTGTGATTCGCAACGAGGGTTAAATTTGCTAATTGTTTTGTGACGAATGAAGAGGACTAAATTAAACTTCAATTGTCACTGGGAGGTTTCATTACGCATTCCAAAATCTCAACAATATAGAGCAAATTACTCTCCATTTTAGGCCTTACATGGACAAAACGAAGCAGATTCTGTACACGGTGCTGTTTCAACTACTATAGAGAAACCGGGCGATCTCTTTGTACCTTCATAGCTTATATTATCTTCAGACTGTCAAGATGTAAACAATTATACAGTGTCAAGTCTTTAGAATATAAATATTTCGTGGATTTCAAATGCTTGTCCAAAGAAATGAAAAACCTTGGAAATGTGAAGAACGACAAATAATGGGGTGTCAATTACATGGAATTACATTTACGTGAAGAAACACGTGGAAAATCATTTTCTAGACATTAAAGTTAGGAATATTCAAGAACAATTACTTTGAAACGACGACGAATTGGCGATGGCAGTAGTATTATCCTTCAGCATCTTAATAACGAAGCTCAGAAGATGTCTATAACTGTGTTCGGGACCAGTTCCTATTATCAGGTCATCAGTATCTGTAGCATTTTCCCTGTCTCTTCATCATTACAAAGCCAATTGGAGACATTATCACTCCAAGATTGTTGATATATTCTGTCATATTGAGATACTTTATATTCTTTCATAATATCAGAGTATAAATGATAACTTTTTTTTCATTAATAAAGTATTGACTTATTCTTCTGAAAAGCAAAACATGAATTCTGTTTCTGCATTTGTTTGCAATATTATAATGAAGCAGCATTATTAAAAGATTATTTTGAACTTTTGTAATACTAAGTTATAGGGTATAGTCAACAAATAAAAGTTGCCATTGACTTTCTGTAAGCAAATTTGATATCTTGGGAAAATGGGAGCAATTTGAATTACGCTTTTTTGTAAACTTCTTAATTATTACGGATTAAAAGAAATTTACAAAATGGTGTAACTCAAATTCACGCCATTTTTAAAGATGGATATACTTATAATCACAATGTACATTGCAACATTTAGATGATCACTTAGCAAGTCTACAAACATATTTTAAACGTGATAAATATGATATGCAATGAATAAGAAACTTTTGAATCAGCGCAAAAGCTTTCTCGTCCGCTCCTAAAAAGTAGCTAAGCTGAGATATGCCTTTCCGTGATCTGAAAGACATTATAAGGGTGCAGTGTTCTTAGAAAATGTTAAAAGTTAACCTACATATATATCTACAATATACATTGTTATTTAATTCCGAAGTATTGTATTATACTTCTGTCACTTTGGCGATCGAGAAAAACATTATCAAAGAACGCAATGTCTGTTCCATCCTTTGTGGTACCAGCATTAAAGATACATTGATAATCTTAAAGTAACCATAGGTTGCATAAATAGTTAAAGTTTGCTTTATTTGTAAGAAGAATAAGCGGGAAATGTGAAAGTAACTTAAATGAATTTATAAACAGTGAAATGTGCACTCTTCCATATCTAACACATGTATAACATGCTAAAAGGTAAATTTAACAGCGAGCCATGTTCTAGCCTAATTAAAATCCTTTTCGAATTGCAATTACCTTGTATCTACGATGATGTAGATTCATTAAATCGAAGGATAAAAAACGTTCTTGTTTTTGCCTGTGACACACATAAGTTCGGAAATGGTGCACACAGTACTACCAACGTTACGGATCTCACAAAACAGCTTATAGCATCCTACTTTGACGTATATAACGTTGTTGGGCTGACTCGTTCAATTCTGAGCCTAAATTATTTACTACTTGCGTCACAACTCTGTACTGATAATCTGAGTTACTTCCTTAATTTGTGTTCAAAGTATCTCAAGATATTATAATTAAAAGTTAACAAAAGTCTTAAGAGACAAAAGAACCAGCAGAGTAATTAAAATTATTCGTAAAATAAGATTTCGGAACTTCAAAAGACTTTCTTGGAATAAACTACAATTTGTAAGCAGTGGTGGTGACTTCCATAACAACCTTAAAGCCAATATAGTTAGAAAAGCTTCTTCCCTCTCACACGATGCACATATGTTAGTTACTAAAGTTTCTCAAATTACATATCCAACGAAGACAATGATCAATCATCATCGGTATAGTTTGGTTTACTTATACCACTACACATGAAATAACGCTATATATCTGGTGTAGTAAAAAGCAATCCATTATTTTTGCATGACATTGAAGGTTTGACTTACCATAGTTAGAATGATCCGATTTAGGTCACATATGCGCCGTTTTGTTCGATAACGTGTTGCCATTTGGAAGGTAATATCATGATGCCTCTCTCATAGAAGCCCTTGTCCCTATTGGCAAAAAATTGAGACAGTCGATGTTCACAAGCCTCTCTTGACGCGAATTTTGCACCAGCAAACGTGTTCGCCATGGACAGGTAATCACTCGGTGCCAGGTCCGGACTATAAAGTGGATGCATAAGAACCTCCCAACCAATCTCCCGGAACTTCTGGCGAGTCACTATCGATGTGTGTGGCCTGGCGTTGTCCTGGTGGAACACA
>JAGDQP010074654.1:0-10247 GCA_022664845.1 Lepisma saccharinum | reverse complement strand
CACTCCATGATAAAGCATACCATAATAGATCGCTATACCTTGTTATCAAGGGTGTATTAAGAATTACTTAAAACAGACGAAATATTGAGTAGTGTAAACTTGTTTTATGTAAAAGAAATTAAAAACTGAGCATGTTCTGTAAATTTAGTTTTGACATATCATATACTTTAGTAAGACGATTTATCCAAATTATTACAAAATGATTTTGGCATAACATGATATGTCACATATCCCTCATTTCTTAAGAAACTTAAAAAAAGTATCAAAATATTTATAGTGGTAATTAAATCTAATACAATAACCCATACGATACTGGAATATTAAAGCATAACTTTAATTTACTGATTTTATATTACAGTTCAAACTTTTCAAAACGCTGTCCTGTAAAATCGTATTTTGTGACATATCAGCTTATGCCTTGGGACCACAGGTGTACGTTAGGTAATTCCTAAACCCTTGAAGCAATTAAAGTAAACGTTGACAACACAGTAGCACTGGTTCGTTTGGTACCCTATCCACATTCTTTCTCCATTGTCTTCTATATTCGTATTCCATCCATTATCTTATATCTTCCTTTTGCATTATCTTCTATATTCTTTTTTTCTATTTTCATCTAAATTCTTTTCTAATTATATTCTATATTTTTTCCTTGTGTCCGATATTCTTTCTCCATTATGTTGTGTTAAAATATGTAAGAATGTAAGGACGTTTACTGAGTTTTAATACAAATTAACATAGAAAATAATGAAAAGGTGTTGATAATATTAATAATATTTCTATGTAAATTCTATATGAGTGCGCTATACGTTTTACTTCATGATGTACTACAAATGTTTCATTTTATATTTATTCTTTGGTTGCACATTTTTTATTTTGAGATGTGAGCTAGTTCCCAATTGTCATCGGTATACTTCTTAATCATCTTCCGCATAAAATATTGTGTAAGTGCAAAACTTCTACCAGTTTTGATATATCACAGGCTAGCAAAATACTAATTTTACATATGGTGCTGTCAGTGCGTGAATCCATATTCATCTAATCGGACCAACATTAGAGCAGGAAGATACAATCGGTTGGGATAGATTTGACCTTAGTAAAGCTACTTACTACAGGGTATGGATTTAGACAGATTATGAACAGTCTCTACTGCCATATTGCACCACTCTTCCTACAGAATATTACTGAATTCCTGTAAGGATGCTTGAAGTGGAAATTCTATGCGATAACATTTCTTCAAAACTGCTCACAGCGGTTCCATAATAATTCTGTCTCGGTATTGAGCTCATCAGAGGAGAATGTTGTACTTCGTTCTCGCGCTCTTCAAACCACGTTTTGTAAATTAGTCAATTATCGTCCTGGAAAATAATGTCCTTCTTTGGACACGTGTTTTGGATTATTGGATACATACGATCAGGTATTAGCACGGGTAGCACAATGGGTGATAATGGGGCCCAATGAAAACAACTATATATTCTTCTTTGACCGACGCACTTACCTTATTTCCACCTATTACAGCAGTCTGACTTTATTGCTAGCAGTCTCGTCTTCCCGCTTGTCCCCCACAATCACCTTCTTTTCTATCAATTCTATAGTCTGTCTTCATTGTCCATTTTCCCTTCTCCCTCCTTGTCTTCCATCACCACCTTGTTGTCCACCATCGCCAACACACTAAGTCCTCTGTTCTTGTTTCGCCTCTCTAACTGCCATTCTACATCAATTTCACCAAGCTGTACAGATTCCTTCCAGCCCGTTTATGTCTTCTACAATCACTTTGATCATCAATTTCACCATTCTGTCTTAATTATCTATCTTCTCATCTTCCTGCTTGGTCTTCAAACTGCATTGTTATGCACCACCACGCACAATGACTTTCTCATCCTTTTCCTATGTTAACACCCTCGCCTCCACTTCTATCTTCACCGGATGGTTTATCTCGATCACCTCCTCTATTACGAACATACCAGCAATCCCAAGACGGAGACAGGAATCTAGAAAGACAACAAGAGTATCTTTTGTTTCAAGAATGTAGATGTGAGTTGTGCTGAATCCACTAAATAATATAATGTGGAATACTGATTAATAGTTGCATGAGAATAATACGCGAAGCTCAATACAATGAAGGATTATGCTGTTGCTCGCAAATTGTGATAGTTCTTATTTCAGTGTGCTTATAGCAATAGTAAAATATTATTTATTACCTGTTTGCACATTCGATTTCGATTACAGCAACTTCTACTAACTTAGCTGATTACCCACTTTAGACATTTGTACTAGTCCTATTAAGGTCGATGATTGTGACTTATTTGATTAAAGTTAACCGAATTTGTATAATATTCTAAAATTTGCCCAGGTAGAAAAGGGTATATTAGTATATGTTTATGTAATGTCAAATCTTCATAGAATGAGTTAAGTAGGTGGTAATAGGTTAGAAGAAATGAATTCTACAAACGCTGGACAAGAAAATTGCTTCGAAACTCCACGGATTAAAAACATACCTCTACCACAAAACAGCCACGAACGCTATGAGGATTTTCTGCTAACGTACCGGAAGAGTATGAACTTCTTTCTGATAAAACTCATCAGAAGAGGAAACAAAAGGTGCATTCTGTGTTTATCAAGTTTTTTCAACATTTGCTCTCGAAGATGGTTGCCAAAGGATGAAACAGTGTATTGAGATGATGCTCCGATATCTCAAGAGTATGGTAGGATCCCTAATGTTTCCAAACCAAGGCTGATAACATTACGAATCCGTTAGCCATATATGTTTTACGCTATTCTTGCAACAAAACAACTCCTTTGTGATTCACAAGGGGAACTAGGTACATAACTATAAGTTTCTAACAATGGCTGCGCTTGCGAGTTGACTACGAAATCCACTTCTCTATCTGTGTAATCGTGGAAACAATACTTTTACTGATCAGGAAATGGAAAAAGGAACATCACCTACGGCTATTCTCTGTTGCGGAGTCGAATTTTCGAGATTCAGTGAGACACATTTTACGCTTTTGCAGGTAGTACGGGTGAATACGCATGGATTTTACACTGTCTTTGAACCACTTAAAGGTGTGGCCGCTGTCCGTCTCAATAGCTGCTAGTAGAGATTTGTTATTCATAGAACGAACGACCGTAGCTCAGTTGGATGGGCTCTGGGCTAAGATCTGTAACGATCATAGCCGTCGCCCATCCTAACTTAGGTTTTAGAGGGGTTTTCCTGAGTCACACCAGGTAAATTCCGGGACGGTATCTAGTAACTAGGTACTGGACGATTACCTTCCAACATTCTCCTCCACCCTATCGTGAACTGAGCCTGGAATATTTAAAAGTCATAAATGAATTCTAAATCGTCATTCAAAGCTGCCAGTTATCTTGACCGTGAAGCGTCCTCTACTAAGAATCGTTGCCTTTTTGAGCATCCTGTACAGGTACACAATGAACCAGATCTAGAAGGAAAAGAATCCGATCGCTAGACTGAGTAGCCTCGCAAGCGTAAAGTGCTTGGTTTCGTGATTAATAGAATGAATGTGAAGAAATCGAACACAAAGATTGATGGTAAGTGATGGAAAACATTACTTTCAATGAAAAAAACAAAATATGTAACGTTAATGTGAGTATACGTTACCATATCAAACACTATTAGAGCCGGCCACGGTAATCGTGTGGTCTCCTACGTCAGACCGGAGTCTCCAAGCTTATGAGAGCGAATCCTGACTGTGTCATGGATGTTTGCGTATTTTAGAAACTTAACAACTATGAATGTCAAGACGCGCCGAAGTTATTATTTACTAAAATGGACCCAAAATCCAAAGCTTATCGAAGTTCAGCAATTATAAGATGATCATCGTCCAGCCTCACTAAAATCACAAGTCAACATCGTCAGCAGCAACAATAAGGAAGAGAATTGTCGTTTTCTATTGTTTCATCAAAATCCTGCAACTGTAACTGGATTTCTGGCTTCTTTAGGAAATCCTTCACTTTTTGTCGGAGTGAATATTTTTTTCTCGTCGGCGTTTTGGAAAGATAATTAAAACTGTATCAAAACTGACCAGATGGTGAGTTAGGACGTCACGTGTTTCCTTCGAATTTGTTTGTGGGAACACTTCCTGACAAGTCCTTCCAAGTATTCCTTGATACTTTTATGCAACGCTTGTTGTGTCTGTTTAGATAGCTTGCCTATTGGTAAATAACTGTTCGGTAACGATGAATGAATTCTCTCTTGCCTTCAATGATAGACGAGTAGGACAATACTGTATCTTAAAAAACATGTATCTGTAATGTTCAAAAAAATAATTTTGTCTCGCTAATTTTAACTTCTGGCCCACTGTGCACTCTACACACTTTAAATATATGTTTACTCATATCAGTAATGTAGACCTGGTAAATTTACCCCGCTGCTGCACTCTCAGTTTATACAGTGATCAAAAAAGTCACACAACCGAGGTAATATTTGTTTTCTTTTGTGTTGCAGGTGACTGGTGGTGATAGTTGAGGCAGGAAGCAGCATAGAGGTCCACAGCAGGATGATGTACTCACTTGAGGAACGGATCTTAGTTTGGAACAGTACATGCGGAGTTTGAGTTACGGAACCACCGCGACATGCTTCGCAGAGGCGTATCCTAAGAAGACACCTCCGAATTAAACTTTTGTATGAAAAGTTCAAGAGAACAGGGAGTGTGATCTATGCACTCCAAAGTGGTTGACTGAAAGTTCTCACAGAAGACAAAGTAACGGAAATCAGTGCAGCAATGGCCATAAGTCCTCATACAGGAAACGTTTCCGTACAAAATTAGAATTGTACAGGAGTTAACGGATGGTGATTTAGTGAAGCGTGTAACATATTGACGTTGGGTGATGGATCACGTGACGCCTGATGGTGAGGATTTGGATGACTTGGTTTCACCTCAACGGGTACGTGAATTCACAAATTTCCGTTATTGGTCGACTGACAATCTTCATGTACTGCATGAATCTCCCCTTCACGCCTAAAACTCGGCGTGTGTTGTACCATGTCTCGAAAGATAATTTTTATTCTCCATTTCGAAACAACAATTAACAGTGAACGTTATCTTCGGCTGGTCACGCAACTCTTTGACACTCTGACTGACGAGAAAAATAAATAACATGGTTTCAGCAGGACAGCGCAACAGCCCATACCTGTCGTATGAGACTATCTTGAATCTGTTTTACCAGGGCGCATCATTACGAAGCCACTATGGCCACCTCGGTCTCTAGATCTCACTACGCCGGATTTTTCCTTCTGAGAATTTCTGAAGTCTGCGGCCTACGTAACGCATCCGCACACATTGGATGAACTGAAGACGAATATATAACGTACTGTGGTCAGCATTTCATGTGATTCACTCCAGAGGGTCTTCAGGAATATGATCAGAAGGTTGCACATGTGTGAGGAAATGAATGTTGACCATTTCCAACATCTTTTATAGTACCTCCATGCGTTGAGTAACTTTTTGATTCCCCTGTACTTCTACAATGTATAAGCTCGTATAACGCTCTTCGAGGTTGCTTAGGTACATCATCTCTTTAAACACGTTACAGCACCGAAACCGTCCCGTTGTATAGGTTGTATCTGAATCGCAAGTAACTACCGACTTACATGTGTGCGTTTCTTGTTTGACACCGAAGAACACAACCTTATTGACTGAAAAGGAGATCTGATATAGCTTTTGTAGTATCTGTACTCTCAGAGTAGGGAAAGAATAATAATTAATACGTGATTCCCTAGTGTATTTCTCTCAGGATTATTAACAGATGAGATAACAAAATTAATAAAGAGCTCCTAATATCAGTTAATTCATTTTGGACAGTGCTATAAAGTTCTTTTGTGAATATACAAGGAAACAGTGAAACTACATTAACTACATTTAATAAGTTACGTCATGTCGGAAGAACGCAGGAGTAAAATAACTGTGATGTTTTCTGGTCAAAATTAAGTTTCAGTATCATCTGTTAAGCCTCAGGAAAAGCAATTAGACTGTACTATAACAAGACAAATTTAATTCGTGATCAAATTCACCAACATGTTATTATTTTTGATTGTGTGTGGTTTAATGGCATTCAATTTTCTCCTACTTAAAGTATTTACTTTTTGACCTAGGTTGATTCTCGCGTAGACTCCTCATTTTGTGGCGTGTGTTTTTCGACCGATCATTTTGTGGCCCGAAATACTTATTCATAATGAAATACCAATATTGAACCTGTTATCACTAGTAACTAGATGATACTTTCTTTTTTTTTATCATTGTAAGACCCTTCTGGGTAAGACCTAGATCAAATAAAGTTAGACTGCCAGTTTTATTTTCGGGGCAAGCTAGCTACTACAATTTCAGAACTAAGGGTAAATGTATTCCCTGTGCGATGTGCACACGTCGTGAACGGCGCATGCGAATATGGAGGTAGTGACACATTCACAACCCACAGTACAACGTTTGAGGGATGGTCAGCTTCACGGTGGACTGCCCTTACCTCCCTGGACTTGAGTGGTGTACTTCTTAGCGGAGAGACGTGTGTTGGTGTCGCTCCTGTTTGAAGGGCTGTTTATGTGGTAGAAACGGACTGGACATGAAAAGCAAGTAAGTGAACTTTTTCCATATAAGTGTGACATAAACTAGCGCAAGCACCAACTTACCCCGATTTTTTGGAGGGGAGTTATTGAGTGGCGAAGTTGTACACGTAAATCTTATAGAACCGCAAGAAAAGCCACGTTCAAGCAAACACGTACGTAGTGTAAAATGAAAAACCATTACTCAGCATTTCAAAAATAAACCGGAAGAACGAACAAACTAAAAGAAATTAAAAAAAAAACTAAATAAAAAAACGGAACATAACTTAGCGGTAGGCAACCAACCACGCATTTGAGTTTGGTTGGTTGCATAACGATCGGGCAAACTTGGTAACCCAAGCGACATAAAGTGAACAGAACAGTATCTTAAATTTTATCGTGTTCAAGGAGGCATCGGGCGCTACGGCCTCCTGGGTCTCGTGCTCTCTGAACTGCGTCTCCGGGAATGTTGTTGCTGACACTCACAATAGTAAGTATTAGGAAAGGACCCAGTGCGTGTACGGTTACGAATTTGTGAACTCGGATATGACAGATAGATCAAAAAGAAGGCTGTCGACGGGAGCCATAATGGAATACACGGACATAAATAAATCCGGAATGAAGAAGCTCGAAACCGAGTGGAGAAACTTTCGAAATTCGGACGGGAAGGAAATATCAGCAACTAATCCATATAAGCTGAAGTGGTCAGAAAAGATTTAAAAAAAAGAAATAAATGCAAATAAATCAAGATCATCCAAAGAGGACAAAGAACTGGAGGACAAGATAGTAGCAGAAGTAAATGCCGAATGGGAAGAGGCAAATAAGGCATCAGAAACTTCGATGGAGTTAAGAAGGGTAAGGAAATTGAGCCTGTCCCGTGGGGAGGCGATGGACGTCCAAGAGATTGGAACACCAACTATGACAGAAGACCCAGAAACAAGAAAGAAGAGAGTAAGAACACCAGAGGAAGAAGAAGCGAGCAAAAGACACAAGGATCAGGAACAAACAACAGAGTTAAGGATACGCGTTGCTTACCTGGAAGGAAAGATAGAAGAACTTGAGAGAAACAACAACAAACTTAGCAAAGAAAATGACAGATTAAGAGGAGAGGAACTTAAATTGGTGAGGTGGCAAACTAAAGTGGAGGAGAGAGAAAATGAGATCGAAAATCTGGAAAGGAAACTGAAGGAAGAGAAACAACAGGCTATCGACGGAGCCATTAGGATCAAGGAATTAGAAATTATTAGTCAACAAAATGAACATAGAAGATTGGACGTAGAAGAAAAAATAACTCAATTGGAGGAAGAAATAAAAAAATTGTACAGAGAGAATGGAAGCCTCAAGAATGAAACAACAAAAACAACAGCAGCGGTCGTACCAACGTTTGCGGACATGCTGAAGAAGAGAGAAGAACTGCCGGAGAAAACAAAAATAATAGAAGCCAACAAAAGACAACCAAAACCTACCATACTAATAAAACCGAAGGATGGTGAATCGATAAAAGACATAAGAATGAGGCTAACAAGGACTATTGGAAGAAATGATAAAATTAATTTCCAAATGGTGCAAACAAGAACTGCCCTAGTATTGCAGATGGCGACCACACAAGATGAGGAGAAGCTGATTAACCACCCGGGAATTGGCAGAAGCTTCGAATCAATAAGTAGAGTGGAAAAGAAGAATCCGCTGATGATCGTCTACGGAATCCCAGTGGAACTACAAGAGAAAGAGGTATTAGAAGAACTAATAGAGAGGAACTTACCAGAAATAACGGAAGAACAGAAGCAATTGATAAAAACAAGATTCAAAACGGGACCGAGGGACAGGGACAGATACCACTTGGTAATCGAGGTCCCTCGATCGGTGAGGGAAATCCTACTCCGCAGACCAAAAATATACATTGGATATGAAGCTACAAATGTCAAGGACTACTTAGTAGTCACGGTTTGCATGAAGTGTAAAGATTACGGGCATATCGCGCGGAACTGCAGAGATGACGAAAGATGCGGCCATTGTGGCGAAAAGGGCCATAAAAAACTAGAATGTCCGGACAAAAACAAAAATAAAGTATGTATACCATGTCATAAAAAAGGGAAGAAGTGCGGGGTAAAAACACAACAGGAGTGTCCTCAATATAAGATGCAACTCCAACGCACAATAGAAAAGTTCGATTATGGACCCTAACCAAACATCAGCGGAAGGAGAGGAGAAAAAACACAAAAGAAGAAACCCCCCGTGCAGACAGAAAAGAAGTACAGAAAGATTGGCAGAATTTAACAACAATAAGAAAATAGATATTTTTAACAACTGGATTATAAATAGTAACGCTATTGATACGGACAAATACTTAAAAGAAAAATTAGGACATATTCACCTAGATGATAGAAACCAATTAGTTTTGCACTTTGTAAACCCGGAACTAGCAACTTTCCCGAGAGGGTTCGCCCAGGTGGTTGCCCTGTCACATGACGGCTTTGACCTGGATGAGTACGAGAGGGAGGAGATCGAAGTTAGAGATAAACAGTTTTTGGAAATCTTTTTTAGTGAAAACAGATACGGTTGCAGAGTACTGCATATTAAGTCTTCGAAGCAAAACTTTCTCGCAGACCTAGATCTTCTTATGGATCTGCTGTCAACAATGCAAGGATCAAAAAGAAAGAAGATAACAATCCCAGTCATAGGAATGGGTCTTTGGAAAGCTACCCCAAAGGAAGTCTTAAAGATTATGAAGAGGTGGGAAAACAAAATCCAAAACATCGGATTCGAGATGGTAATAAATGACCAATTACTCTTTGAGACAATAAAAGGTAATTTGGAAGACATCAGAAATCTAGAAGAACAAAATCAAATAAACAAGGAAAATATAGTGGAAAACAGAAACGAGGGTAGAACAGAGGGAAAACAGGAACAGACAGCGGATTCGAATGACGACTCGGGAGAAAGCGGGGAGGACAAGCAGACTATACCCGAACAAGAAAGGACTTACAGGAAGAAGAAGAGCTGGAAATCCTGGATCCCGAGGTTTTACAAAAGAATAGGTAAAGTAAAGGAGTATAGGAGCGATGCTGCAGTCGTAGAAATACCGAAAAAGGAAACATTAGACGAAATAGACACTACTCAGAACATGCCTGACCTAGGGGAGAGAGAGCTGACGGACCAAGAAACGAAGATGATTGCATCTCACCCCAGAAGTCTGTACACCACCCTGCAACTGGACTATAACCTGTCGAGACTTGAGGAGACCAACACACTGACGGCTGCACTGAGAGTCATTATAAGGAACATACACCCACAAGGGAAAAGCATCACCTTCCCGATAATTGAAGAGGTAGACAGAATTAATCTAAAATCAGATGGAATTACTTCGGACCCAGGCGACCTGCTCAAGCTGGTAGACAAGGTTTTTGAAAGAAGAAATGAGACTTTTCGACTGAACAGCGTCTATAGACAGTTTGTCATGGCATATGGTCGGATAGCCTTCAATCCAGCAGAAAAGTTTCCTGCATGCTACGTTTACACTAGACAACCATAAATCATGATTAATATCATCCAGCTCAACGCGGATAGATCTAAACTAGCATGCGCTGAGCTGAGACACCTATGTGAAGATGAGAACGTGGACGTAGCATGCCTACAGGAACCGTACACAAGAAAGGGAAAACTACAGGGATTTCCGGTAGATGTCGTGGCG
>JAGDQP010074650.1:0-10247 GCA_022664845.1 Lepisma saccharinum | reverse complement strand
CATGAATCGGTTGCAGTTCCATAAATATAGAAATATACACAAACTTGAGTGATTTTAAAATAAAGCAAATAGTTTCAATCACTTTCAGAGGCTTAAGGAATATAGTTAAAACATATCTTATACACTTCTGTTTGAGCCAAAGTTAGAACAAAGCATAAGAAAAGAAGTAATTCTACTGATCCAGTAAAATATTTCTGCATTTGGCAACCTCAGCCAAAGTTTCTTTAAGGTTTTCTTTTTATTTCACAAAAGAACATAACTTAAGAATAAATTATTTCAACGTCTCAGGTAAAGGAGAAGTGTACAATAACCGTATTTTTGAATGCTATCTAAAAGTGTATATTCGAACAATAATTTTGAACAAATTATATTTTTCGCTTCAAATAGGACTCAACATTTACCTCTGTTCCTGGGGGTCGTCAGTTTGATCCCTGCTCCTACCATGTGGGTTTTCTGATGGACAAACATCGTTTGCATGGATATTGTTAAACATTACCTCGGAGTTTTCCCGTTTCCTCCCGCTTTCTTCATTTCACCATTAATAAACAATATTCAGTTTCAAAAATCCATACAGCCTGAGCCAAAGGTGTCTAAAGGCCATAAATAAATAATAATTCGCTAACAAATTATGAGCCTATTTTTAAGTGAACCCTGGGGTTTTTAGTTTATAGATCCTACACTGCATTCACAAATCAAATAAACAAACAATATTTACGAAATAGACCAAAAATTCCGTTGTGCTTTTAAACACAGTGATCCATGGTAGCCAAGTTCCTACGCCACCATTGCTAAGTTTCATTTCTACTCAATAAAATAATAAAGACCGACTGCATAGCCTTGGATGTGGAATAATGAATCTGGTCTGTCCCTAAAGGTGTTAACACTAAATTTAAAATCCAAAGATGTTTAATTAAGAAATTTACCTAATTTCACAACTGATCGTTCTGACTGGTTCTCCAATGATCCGATCAATAAAAGTCTGAAAATAAAATTATAGTCTTATTATCTACATAGAAGTATAAGTAACAAATATTACACAAGAACATTGTTTCGAAAATTAAAAGCTTGTAATCTACCAAAGGGTTCAACAAAATAAATGCGGAGTTAAGGATTTTGCGCGTATTTTCAGTTTAGGGGCGCCAATGAATCTCAGTTTTGAAAGTCTACCATAAATTGATAAATCTCCCGCACAACAGAGCCTAGTGCCGTTGGAAGCGATACATATTTTAAAAATCAAAGTACTCATATTTAATAGTTACAACAAGCGCCTAAATATATTTCCATTGTGTTGAAAAAGCAATCATTCGGGACTTTAGTAAATTGGAATAACAATTGAACAAGAAGTATATTTCTCTTAATATTACCATCTCTAACCTTAAATTCATGGCTTCCAGTCTTGTCCAAGTACATTAACGGTATAGAGCTCCGCCGAAATGCTCAATTTCAGTGCAATGAAATGGAGCCATCTATGTATTCATCTCTCACAGCACTCCGACTCAATTCTTGTTAGTTCCTGTCTAATGCCAATCATATTTCAAGAAGCCAAGACCGACCACACCTCATTTCATAGCATAAGTCAAGAATATGTGTAGCCCGCTCAAACTACATTTAATTCCAAATAGCTTCTGTGTATAATTGGTAAAGAACACAAGTGGCAATGATATTGGGTTCGACTACCAGCACAGACACTGGTATGGTAAATCGTCACGCGTGCATGAAAAATAAACTTTAGGTCCACAGTTAAAGTAAAATCTCATCTTCAAGTAATGGTGAATCGCGACAAATCTTTGAACAAAGCATGCATCCAGCAATCACCAAAATATGTAAAGTTTGAGCCACAACGGTACAGTGTAAATTGCACATTCCAGAGATCCTAAGTTCTATTCTTACAGAGAACCATTCTGATTACCAAATTATTCATAAAACATTAACACTATGACTAAACAACGGGCCAATGATTGAAATAATTATAAAGAACTGGTCAGCAGTTCCATAAATAATGTTTTGTACCCGTCGAAGAGAAGTATCTAATGAAACAACGCAATCAGAATGATTTATGTAAATTCCAAAATAATAAAAGCGTATTCCAACTTGAGTTGTATAAAGCAAAAGTAAATGTTAACAGAAAAAATCCAGTCAAACGTACCGTGTTCAAATCTCAGCTGGTACATGAATATTTGTGATTTTAACTAGATGTTAAAGTTTAAGATCAGAGTATCTATTTTGAAAAAATCAATAAATAGAAAATGAATAAGATTTCTTAATCCTTCTCCAATAATATAGCCGTAGATTCAATTTCCCAAACACAGTACGAAATCGCAAGAAAAAAATCGTCTACACAGTTCCAAAACGAACCTGAAGAAAGATTAAGAACACATGGCTCTCTTGCGAAAATTTGTAGAAGTGTAAATCCTCTCGAATATTCTTTTTTTCAGCGCCCTAAAAATTATTTCTGGAAACCTTCTTTTCTGATTTAAAATCGTTCGAGAATCCTCCAGGAATCTTCCAGCAACGGTATTACTGAAAAGTTTCAACTATTTATTTTTCTTCCTTAAATTTATAAACCCATGTCTATTCTTCTATCACATTTACTCATATGCTCTTACTCAAAATGGATGAACCACCAAAATCTGACCATTTTAATTGAGCTTCAGTCTATCTTTTTCTGCAAAGCTGGTCTTTTATAGGCATTTTCATCATTATGTCAATGAACTGATGACATGTTTATCACCTCTTCTACAACTACTGCTTACTTCTGCCGGTGATCACAATCTAAAAACCCGATACCTGGGAATTCATTTCATCAACATCAAAAATAAATTTAAAACCGCATACCGTTACATTCTTTTCTTAGCCGGCCGGGTGGTCGAGCGGTCTGCGGCGGTAGGCTATCGACTCCACGGTCAAGGGTTCGAGTCCTGGCTTGGGCATGGGTGTGGATTTTAACGCTTAACAGCTAAAGGCAAATCGTGACGGGCTGAAGTCCAGAGTTACTAAACTGGCCCATATAAAAATAAAGTTTTTTTACATTCTTTTCTTATTAGAGACTCCCCCAATAAAACTGACTACCAAATGTTTTATAACTTTGTTCACAAAATATGTTAGCCTTTCAGAACCGTTAAGCAATTCAGTCAACCTGCCGGCAGTAAACTAACGAGGCGTTGATTATCACAATACCTAACAACAACAAAATTAAACCCAGGCGGTTCTTTTATAAGCACTTAATGGTCAAGTTTATTGAATCTCCCTTTATTATGAGTCACTGACAACAAGAATACTACGACAGTAAATAACATTCTACAATGAAGCAGTTTCCGCAAAATAACGGTGGGCCGCCATAAAATTATATTGGCAGAAAAAAGCAACCACAATTTATCTTTTCTACACCCCCAAAGAACACTTAGAATACTAATTTCCTATTGGCTAAAGAAAAATATCGATTCGCTGACGCAGACCATAATGAGGTTAACAAAAACTTGTTTCAAACAAACTATCACTATGACGCAAGTAGGCAACAAGAACACATATCCCTCTTGCAGTATTCCCAATGAATGAATCCACTGAAGGTTACATAAATAAATAAATTCTCTCCAAACTATTCTACAGTTTTCGCGGGCGGGAAACGACGATAGCAGGCGTATCATATAAGGTCTTACGTTCTCGCGATCGGCGTATCATCGCTTGCGGTACCACGACAAGTCCAACAATCTATTAAAAAAAATATTATAAATTCAAATTTAAATATCTCGCGTTCTATTATACATACAACCTTGTAACTTCTAGGGTGCCTGCCTAACATCCCAAATAACATACCCTAAAATTCTCAGTCTGGTACAACAACGCTAAATAGGAGATAAAACGGGATTTAAATGATTGCTTCCCTCTTCTACTATTATTGTAAGAAATTTTTGCAACATACAGCACTAGTGAAAAGGATCCCATATTATGCAGGCATATTGCTATATGCTTCTAAGGAAATTTGCCATTTAATAATTAACCAAATAATATAATCAATGACTCTATATTGTTAATTTCTTTTGTATTTGTTATAATAAAACCTAGTACTAGATACGAGGTATTACAATATTTTTCAATATGTGTTCTGAAAGACGAAAGTTAATTTGTGATCGATCATTGATTTCTGTCCTCCTTTCCAAAATATTACCGTTCATCTTACACTCTAAGCAGATGAAATCAGCCTTCCTGTTCTGGCGCCGGTGCCATAAGGTTTATTTAATGTTCCTCTATTTGTACTGAAATGTTTGTGCATGTTAAAGAAAAACAAGGATAACAGTTGAGTTGGTAAAAGAAACCTACGAGCGCCGTACGATCTGAATCTATCAATGCAATACCCAATATTAACATTTCAACAAAAGTTTTGCTCAACAGACATCATCAAAATATCCTCAAGTGGATCTTGTGTCATGGTAGTTCTTTTTTTTATTTTATCGAAGTAAACTTCGCGAAACTCCTCTCTACGCTGGCTGTCAAAATTGGTATACACAAAAATGATTCAATGATTGACTTTACTGTTGAGTAAAGAATACTCAATCAATAAGGAAATGCTTCTTAACTTCAGGAATCTGCGCGTCGTTTCTCAACAAGGCAATTTCAACTACCTGCCTTGGAAGATCAGTAGGGGAGAGTGGTATCTTTGGGAGAAGCATTCCTTCACACCAACGAGGACTCTATCAACACAGCAAAGTATGCCGCTCGTGATTCCTCTTCCCTTCTACTTAAATTTTCTGTTGAGGGTTTGTCATCGTAGGTTTTGAAGGAAGAAGCATTCCATGTTTCTCACATTCAACTATGGAATCTTTATATATTGTCTTGAAGTGATCAACTGATCTAAGGTTTTGGATGGTATTTCCAGACCTTCAACACCTCCAAGAGCACTGTCCATATCCGTGTCAAGTTGTTGGAACGCGACTTTAAATGTATTGATTACATTCAGAACTGGTCTCGAAAGACGAATCCACACAATGAAGTCAAAGGACCATAACCAAGGATGATGTCGAATTGGCTGTTATCAACCATCATCATATCTAAATTCAGTTTTCAGTTATTAGTCATCTGGACATTGGTATTAATATTTCTCTTTATCTTTGGGACATTTCTACTAACGTTTATTAATCTAATCTTATCTACTCCGATAACATCTAATTTTGCACGTGAGTTTTTCTTCTTAATTCTATAATAGAATGATTTCATCACACAAGGCGACTGTTGGTATACCGCCGACTTCCACCTTTATTTTCGGTAAATTTTCTACCGGCCAAACCACATGAACATATTCCAAGGTTGCCATGTTCGGCCCGATTACCCAATTCTCTTGATTCAAACTGGCCTTGTTCACAACTTCCTTGGCTGAGTAGGACTTGCCGCTCTACTAGCTCCAACTCTCCAATTCTTAGGTAGTCTTCGCTTCGCTGGTACGTATACGTTCGCTTGTTCCTGGTTATAATTTTCCCTTGGAAATATTTGTTTCCTCCTTGCCTGGGATAATCATAATTGTTATTCTGGTACCCTTTTCCTCCTTTCTTATAATTGGTCTTCGGTTGTTGTTCCCCTCCATCTGAATTTCTATGGTTATTAAATCTGTTATCATTACTCTTTCTTGTCTTAATATTATCATGTTTCCCCTGGAATCCCAATGGGCCTTCGGTAGTGTCATTATTGATACACATTACTAACTTCTTTAATCCATACGAAATTATGCTCGTAGGTTCTCTAAATAGTTCTTTACCCGTAATATCAAGGTCAATGCTAATAAAATATGCTAGCTGTTGTTCAAGGCTCTCTGTATTTGGCCAATCGATGCGTTGCTACTTTACCATCTTCTGTTACACTCCATGCTTTCCTTACTGGCATACTTTTTTTTAATATAAATTTATAACGAAAGTCTCGGTAGCTGTGCACTTGGTTCTTGATCAGGTGAAACCATGCTTCCGCACTACCTGCCATTGCTCTTCCTAATATGTACTGGTGATTTTCTTCTCCTGCACCTGCGGTATTAAAATAGGGAGTTAATTCTTCCAAATATTTCATCGGACTTTCTTCGGAGACGTTACCCCTCCATCTGGGAACATGGTTGTATATTTCAATCCTCACTTCTTTGGTTGTCATCCTACCTTTCAAAGTGTGCATCTGTCTAAGCAAAAAGTTCGTTCTTTCTTTTCTGGGAACCATCATGATGCTGCTAATTTCGAACCGGTCATGGTATTCTACCTCCTCATATGTCATGGAATGAGTTTCCAGGTCATCTCCTTATCCTATGGTAATGGTTTGCCACGGTGCTTCCCTTGTATAGCATTTCTCTACAGTATTCCTTTAAATGCTGCTGGATACTTTCTGGTTGTAATCTTATAACCTTTTCGTTCATCTGATTTACGTCCTTTGTATTTCTCTCTTTATCCGTTTTAATGACATTTTCTATACTTTCTATATCTCTCATATTATTGTCCACGTCATTTCCTAGCACCATGAACCTGCGGTCCATATTTTTGATATGTGTTATGAGTTTTCAATTAACAGCGTCGCTGTCTGATTTCAGTTTGTTATAACCGGACTGACATTCCTCCCGATATTTCTTTACCTTTTCGTCGATGACAGTCTTCAATGAGTGTAACTTCTGTTCTTGATCTATTCTCAAATCATTAAATTTTTGGTCTAATTTATCATCTTGTTCTTTGGATTTTTGGTCCAAATTACTGTTCTAGGTTTCTGAGCTTATGGTCCTGATCATTGAACTTTTAGTCTAGTCAGCTGAACTTCTGCAATAATTGCTGTAATAATAAAAGGCTTGCATCTTTTTCCTCCCCCTGGACAGGTTCAGTTGCAATCCCTTGTGCACCTTCCTATGCTTGTTTGGTTATCTCTTCCCTTTTAGGCTTCTCAATTTGCCTAATGTTTTTCTGGTGGGGCAGCTTCATCCTTTGCCCCATATAGTGGATACTTCTTCGGGACTTGCATCTTTCTCTTTGTCGCTCTCCATCCTGGCATAAGATTCGCCTTAGAATCACGTCAAAATTACCCCGAAACTGGCGTTTTGATGACCCCGCCCAAAAAAAATCCCCTGGGATTTCGAACCCGTTAAGATGGGCGCCAATAATTTAAAAGGATCCCTGAAGTACCCCCATATCATCGTATTATCATTACTGGCATTATACTCATGCAATTTTAAATATTAGCATTGAAAATTCCGAAAATATTACTTGGTGGTACTGCGAAAGTATGAATTTCGATTTAGTGGTACGCCAGTCTAAAGGTTTAAAATCCCCCTGGCAAATTCAAAACATTTATACATAAGATGATATTCCAACAACACTTAGTGAGTGGCAAATGAAAGCACGTGTTTTATTACGTAATACGTAGAACACGTAATAAAATACATGTTTCAATTGTTTACTCACCCAAATCGAAAGCAAAGCAAGCAACGCCAGCTTTCATTAAATCGAGCCCTTATTCGTGCTCATATCGACCGACTTTGCGCTAGAGAATTTCAGGCAATCCCCTTATTTTTTTTCTTTCAGGAGTCCATTGCGCATCCTTTGCTAAATTTTGGAATGTGCGTTATTGGATAGAGCAGGTTTAGTGGATTGAATATGGTTGTGATTTTTAATATTATTAAGAATATAAGCTATTATTTTTATCCAAGAGAATGAATGAGTTACGCTCACTCACTACCTATGGAGACAACAATGATGATACTCCCCCGAAAATACTCATATTTCATTTACCCAGCTCAATATTTTGCTACTATTTTCCCGCGCTTTTCTCCAACTCAAGATGGGGATTCACCACGAAGAGCGTAATGAGGTGTGAAGTGATTGATGACACATCGTTTGTAAAATGTAAATTTAATAACTTCCAGAATAGTATCGACATTTATGAACTAATTGAATTGGAATAAGTAAATGAAGAAGCAAGAGTTTAAAATGTTTTCTCCGTAATTGTGTGCGAAAGTGAATCGTTTTTGACCTGTAACTGGCAATATCATCAAAAGGAACTTTTGGAGGGAAAATATTAAAAAATCATCCAAAAGAAAGGAATAGTATTCAGTAATCACGATTCAGTATTAAATAATTTGAAATGGTTGAAGGGCCAGGGTGCAAAGTCAAAGGTGACCACCTCAAGAAACGAGTTATTGGGCAGAAACTTGTAAACATACTGGGGACAGCTGTTGATAAGGTATAATTTGGAAAAATGTTTCTTTATATTTTATCACTCTCAGAGCCGGTCAATTAGCGCGTTACTTTCTTGGTGTAGTTAAAAGCAAAACGAACCAAAATTTTTCAAATGTAGGTATACTTTAGGAGGCTAGGCTAGCAATATGATAGCTAGGCCCTATTTTTAGAATTGTATCGGTGGTGTGCATATTGTAACACAACGGAGGTATAAATGAAGGCATTTGTTTCCTATCGCTGGACGAGACAATGTTTTTTCCTTTATTTGGTCAGCGACTGACCAAGGGCACTTGGAGGTTAGGTAAGTCAGTTTCGGTGGTTTTTTTACCTTATGCACAGCGACCTCAAGGGCACTTGGAGGTTAGGTGTTTTAGTTTGTCCTGTCTACTACAGTGAGTTCATGTACCAGGAATTTAGGGCGATCACGCTTCAACAAACACCAATACACTACAAATAATAAAATTTCAGCCATAGTCAACCTACTTCCTTTCGTTGCAGATTTTTGCTACTTACAATGAATGCTACGTTGCCGTTTCCCACACTGGAAGTAGTATGTTCCTCTTCTCTTCAGTACTTTCAATTCGTTTCCACATTTACCATAATCTGTTCGCCTCTTTAGTAGACCATGTCTTTCACACAATTTCAACAACTTCCCCTCGTCAGTTTTGTACGATTCGATAAAACTAACGCAGAAAATGTCACAACCATCACAATCAGGCGCCATTTGAACACTGCCAACTGTAACTCTACGCCAAAAAGTTCCTTCCGCCACCACATGCAGTGCGTCTTAAAACATCTACAAAACTAACTAAAAATTTAACATTATTAGTCAACTTTAATGTTACCCACATTGCACTTTCACTCGCTTTTCATCACAAACACAAGTAAATTGCCTCCATTCATTCTGGAAATTGGTCCGGCGATATTAAACTTAACCCTGAAAATAGCGAATGCTTTATTTTCCTCGATCTCTGATGAGATTAGGTGCGATTTTTTTTTTTTTTTTTTTTACCGAAGCTGCACGGTTTATTTCTTTCACCTGTTTAGTACGGTAGTCTTGTGTGTCGTGTATGTAAACTTGTCCTCAAGGCGCACTAAAAAGAGTAGGAACGTGCTTTTTATGTAAAAGGGTACGATGCAGTCCAGAGCGAAATAGAACCTTTATTGCGTAAATAAATTTCGATAAGTTTATTTTGTCTATCTCAGCTGTTCAGTCATATGCATGCTCTATACCACTCTTTTCCTTGTAAATAATTATCACACATTTGTATAGACACACAAGGTAGTGACAGCCAGCAATTCACCAAGAGTTTCGAAAAGCTATGTCTATATTGTTTGGCTTCTCTTCAGGACTTTCGGGCTTTCCATTTGGAACCATAAATGGAGCAGTCACAAGTGGTGTATGTTGATGTGTATCGCGTATATTATTTAAAAATCTAACCTTGCCTTTTTAAATCCCTCTTCGTTCGCAGTCGCGTACTCGATATACTGTCCGTGATTTTGTAGCGAAACATCAATGGTAATATGGAAATATGCATGTCACTATGACGTAGCGTTAGTATGATTCGATTTCATAAACCTGTGACTTGTTCCCTTCGGAGAAATCACGCCCGACGTAAGCTAAAGTAATACCACTGCGTATATTTTTCTGGTATGGGTAAGGTTGAAACTGTGTTGTATGCACTCCTTCAGGCTGGGTTTGAGGCACTCCACCAAATCGTTCAAATATTGACAATACGTGATTACGTTATATTAGAGATTCTAAAGGTAGCTAAACGGAAAGAAGTTATCTCAAGTCGCCATTAATGTGTCGTAATGTTACGTCAGGGTAACGTTTGGTAAAATTAGATAGTTCTGTATGGAATTGAATTTTATTTAAGGCCATAGGGCAACTTTTGCCTAGGCTGGGCCAGTTATTGGGGGAGTATCTAAAGTCCATTCAGTATTTTATTGCACGTATCCAGACACCCTTGTATATATTGCAGATGAATTTCCAGGAGCGTACTGTGGAAATTTTCACATGTGTACTATTACGGTTACTGCGTTACGAATATGCACAAG
>JAGDQP010074649.1:0-10248 GCA_022664845.1 Lepisma saccharinum | reverse complement strand
ACAAAAGAATATGTCACAAATGTTTAAGTTGATATGTTGAAGATTTTGCAAGTGCATTGTATGGATCGAGTAAACATTCTTTTTAGAATGAACTTAGGTTCCTAACGATGAACTGCAAATGCCGAGAAAAGATGGACCCTTTCATTGGAAGCAAATGTAAAGTTCTCTTTGGTACCACATTAAAGTTCTTTTTAATTGAGGAAATAAAGAGATCGAATTATCAGGCTCGGATTTGGAAGTTGGTTAAAGCATGGCTAAAAGAAATTTCAAAACTTGGGAGGGACACGGTTAACTGAAAATGGGAAATCAGGTTGGTGAGCTACCCACAAAATCTTCCACTAGTTCTGGCACTGGCAGTTGTATTATATGCTGCAGAAAGCACTAGATGAAGCCGAAAAACATATGAAAGCATATGTTGGCAGATTATGTAGTGGAAGAACTTGTTACTATTCAAAGGAATAGTGATTCTGACAGTCATAATGTTGTGGATGAATGACTTTCTTATGCAAGTAAGTTCTTATATATATTTTCCAAAACAGTTAAATTATGTTTATAACTGAAAAAAATTCAGCGGATAAAACTTGCTTAAAATTTAAAACCAACCAGGTAAACACTTTTAATTGTCGTGGCCACCGGGTCAGGTTCTGCTGGAGTGCTACCTAGTCGTCACCGGTGTGCCCTGGAGGCGGCGCACGACGTCGCTTATTAACGCATGATCTCCATGTTACTTTCAATAATAATAATAATCTTTTTTATTATATTAACGTGGTATAAAGATATAATTACAACTACGTACAGTTTGCGAATAGACTGCTTTTCAAATATCAGTTATTAAGTGTAAAAGATCAGTGTATGCAAAAGTATTTAGTACCTGACTGAATAGCCCAACAAGGCAGGATCAGCTATTCAGATCGATTTTGATCGTAATAAATACGCACCAACAATTGATTCGTTGGTCTTTTTAATTATTGCCACTACCACTCGCTATTCCGAGAGGCTCTGGGTAGTCTCTTGGTGAGAGGTCGCCTCAGCGGGAGGTATTTTCTCAATAGAACATCTCCTGGTCGGTGCGCTCATCTCTTCCCCTGTCGAAAAGGTCCACTGAAGTAGTATCCTCTCGCTGTAGAGGATACGAACAGAGTTGTATCTCTTCCAGAGAGGCTGGAGAGGAAACTGGTCTCACTTTCGGGTGGTCTTTCCTCTTATAGTGATCTCTTTCTCTGTAATAGTGATTTGGATCAACGCCCCATTTTCAACGGTCCAGGTTAAACCCCCATACTTTCAAAGGGAGATCGACACCCCAGCTTCCAACGGATGTTATAGAGAGCATCACTCATCCAGGAGGGAGCAGTAGACCACCGAGCCAGGCCAGTTTGTCGGAAATTCACCTGTCACCAACCTCTTATAGTAGTTTTGCAGCTATTTACCATCGAGACGGTCCCGTAACTGCTATTAGCGCTCTGAGCAATGAACACGTACTGTTAAATAATGAGCCTTTTTTATTTGTTTATTATTATTAATATTTAGCAAACATGGTCGCAATCTTGGATGTTAAGCATCTTCATTTTTGCTATAAATTTGGAATCCATAAAATATTTTTAAGGAGAAAATAATCCAGATTCATTCACAAAAATCCTCTCATTTTATACCTCATACGGCCTACTTTATAAAACTTAAGTTTTCAGGCCAGCCTTTCCGAAACTCGAGGCACGCAATTTTTGAGTACGGTTATGGTATAATTACCATTTCTTCGAACCAAGACAAACAAAGGAGTGTCGGTTTTAAAGTTTGAGTGAGTTTTATTTTATTTGTTTCTCTCAATGTAAGGGATTCTTTTCTATAAAGAAGCGAAAATAAGCTCTTTAGCAAATTTTCAACCAAACATGGCCGCCATTTTGGTATAAATCCCTTGGAATCATGTGGAGTCCCTAAACTCCTTCTCTGAAGTAACTAATTCATATTCACATTAAGTTGGAAAACTCCCTTCATTTGATATTCCATATGAGTACGCGATATACTTTATAAATCTTCATTTCTCAGTTCCCTATTTTTGGCATTCAAGCTCCCAATTTTGTAGGGTAGGTATCGTATAATTACCATTTCTTTGCGCCAAGTCAGTAACACAGTGCTGGTTTTGAAGTTTAAGTTAGTTTTAAATATTTTTCTCTCAACTCAAATGCTTCCTAAAAAAGAAAAAAAATTACCAGTTTTCAACCAGGAATGCCCACCATTTTGGTCTTAAAACAGTTTAATTGTTTTGAACATTGCTACAAATTTTATTTAGATCACAGAAATAATAATCATAATTTTTAAAAAAATGGTCCCTAAGGATCAGGAGGATCCACGTGGGATTCCATTAAAATAAATTTTAAAAAATAGACTTTGACCAATTTTCGACCAAAAATAGTCGCCATTTTGGTCTGAGGCCAGTTGTTTTCAAACATCCCCATAAATTTTATTTAGACCATAAGAAATACAAAAAAAAAAAAAAAGAGTTCCCAAGAGGGTGGGTGGACCTGGAGTCCACTGACTCACAGACTAATGCAGATATTCTTCGAACTCACTCGGAAAGATTGCACAAATTCTAACGTTACTTTACTCTTTAAATATCAAAGGATAGATATTTTCGCATTTTTTAAAGAAAGAAATATACCTTTAAAGAGTATTAGAAGCGCATTCGGTACACCTGACATTTTACGCCCTATTCAGGAAACCTTTTGGAGTGTGACTAACAATGCGAATAAGTTTTTATTCACTCCTTAGTACAACGCTAGTTATTCCAAAACCGTTTCTCAATACGGCTCTATGAGTTTTGAGTAGATATCACCGTACAAAAATTGTAAAACATATTGTATTTATTTCCACGTTTTCGTAATGAGCTATGAGAAAGCCTTATTTATTTCTTTATTCAACCTACAGCAGGCGTTTGCCCAATTACAATAGATTATGTGATTGACTTTAATATAACATTTAGATTCATTACATACTTTTAGAATATTTACAATATGACACTCAGACTACTTCTACATTTTTGCAAATTTCTACATTTTTGCAAGCTTGTTGTATATCTTTCCGGTTCTTCATGTAAAAGACCTTTTTCTTTATTCCGTTCCAAACCTTATGGCATTAAATGTCATAATCTTACTACTTCTAGAACTACATTTCGGCACATACAGTTCTAATCTTTTCAAAATTTCCTTCCATCCACATGCAAAATTTCGAATAGAGGGACTAAGTTTATTTTCATACGTTTGTTTTCTAAGGTTGATAACCCAAAGTTTTGTAGCAATTCATGATAATGAATATCAAATGGAAAATACATAGTTTTTCTTGACATAAGTAGTCGCAAGAACTTACCCTGTACTCTTTCTATCTTTTTTCTGTTTTCCAGGTGGTCATAATCATTCCACACTGGTGATGTAAATTCCAGTATCGGACATACATATATCTGAAACTGTTTTAGAAGAGTCTGATCAGAAAAAAAAGCACACCTCTATAGAAATCCGACCAACATTATATGCTTTTAATAATAAATAAATAAATATTTCACGCAATATGTTCTATTAATCATACTTCCACCGATACTGTACACATATTCAAGTTCTCTGTTTCCTTTTTGATACTGACATATCAACAGTCTTAGTTGTGTTTATCCTGATTCCATGTTTTTCTGTCCACACTTCCACCCTATCTACGTCATATTGAAGGAGGATTGAGTCAGGCACTCCCTTTAGTCTCTTGTAAATTTTCACATCATCCGCGTAGATTAAGTTCTGGCTGTTTTTTACGACATGATGGAGGTCATTTATGTAGATGTTGAACAGTAACGGCCCAAGCTTAGAACCTTGATGGATTCCTATTCTAGGTATACACCTTGCTAAGAGTTGACCTACATAGGTCACTACGTTTATTTTGTATTTTAGAAAACATTAAAGCATGACGATAAAATTTGTCGACAGTTTTAAAGATCTCAATTTAATCAGTAGCTTATCATGTTCCTCCAAGTCGAAAGTCTTGATAAAATCTATGTACACTGTATCTAACTGCAGTCCCTCATCGATAGTAGTTGATGCTTCGTCATAAAATTCAATCAGATTCGAGCTTACGGACCTCTCTCTTGTGATTGCATGTTGATCATTCGAAATTACACTTGTCAATTACTATACAATCTGTCATGAATAATGTTGTCTACAATCTTAGCCAGCACTGGCATTAGTGCAACAGGCCTAAAATCCTTCGTATCACTTGATCTGGGGCTTTTGTTTGGTATAGCAACTATCAATGTTTCCTTTCACATTCTTGATTAATCCTTTTTCTCCACAACCATTTTTAATACTAATAGGAGAGGTTTGGCCAAAACATCTTCACAACCTTTAATGATAAACCCTGTAAGTTTACCCAATCCTAAACTCGCAGTTGGTTTTCACTTTCTAATTGCTTCTCTCATTTCTCTTTCTAAGATTGACTCCAGCTCTAGCATCCCTAATGTGTCATACTCTTCAGTCACTAATCTGTCGCTTTCCATATCCCAGTCGTCTTGCACTGATTTGCAGTTTTCCATATTTGCCATGGAGTTGTCACGAAATGCTTCCACCGTTTTCCTCATGTCAGTTATCTCATCGCCCTTATGTCGTCGATTCGAACCGTTCCTATTTTTCCTCAGGTTTTTGCGAAATTTTCATAACCTTTTTGGTCATTACCTCCTTCTTCATCTCTATTACGTAATTATAAAAGTAATCCCTGAAATGTCCTTTAATTATTTTTCTTATATCTTTCCTGGTAGTTCTGCATGCTGATCTGAATCATACCAATTATTCTTTGTTCTTATTCTCATTCTCACCTTTCTCTTCTTCGACTTCTCATCAAACCAAATTGGGTATCTCTTTCAGCTCCTACTAATCTTTGGAATTGTTTCTTCAACGATTTTTCTACCACCTGATTCATTCTTCTATTTCCTCAAGTCTTTCCCAATTACTCTCTCTTATTTTATTATATAATCGTAGTAATCTCCTCGTCTGTAGTTACAAACTTCTTGCTTATATTCTATCACTTTTACCACTTGGGTTTGGAACTTTAGCACCAGCTTTATCGGTGAGTGATGTTCGTTAGATGCAGCTATAGGTTCACCTTCTTCTACACTTAAAATCTTCATATTGGAAAATGCTCAGTCAAGTATACATTCGTAACGGAATTTCATTGTTTTACATTCAATAACGCAACAAAAAATTTGTATTTCACACCACACGGTTGTACAATATCCTGTCTTTATATCACACTCTAATTTGTTCGGATCAACATTTAAGATCATCCATACAGACTATTTGCTCATCGATGGGACAATTTTCTGTTATAAATTCAAATAGATGAATACATATCTGTACAGATACACCAGAGGGGATGTAAAATACACAAAAATAATCAGAACCGCTCATAAGATTACATTTACAACAACTGACTCAAAAATATCTGAAATTGCGTTAATTATTTTACACTCATATGTGTGTTTACAAGCAATTAACACATCGCCTCCTCTTCTATTTTCATTGGGAGATATATACCTTGTCTATATACTACATACCTAGTTTCACTAAATTCATTATCATAAATACTATTTATTAGCCATGTCTCGGTAATAATTACAAAAAACTTAGTTACACTCGTCTATGTTTATATGCACTTACTTCAGTATAGATCTCATACCTCTAATGTTCTGGTATAGTATTTTCCCTATGCAACCATTTCTCTTCGGCTGAGCTCTGTCTTTATTATCACTACTTGGAGCATTCCATTTATCTTTCCCAAACCGTCATTGGCTTATGTTTATTTGATTCGTTTCTTCCACTCCCGATGTTTCGTCTTCCTTTACTTGTTTATCTTTCATTACAGCCATTACAGCTTCTCTTAATATTCTATAGATTTTAGTTACTATAACCCCTTTCGGCCACATTTCACCCTCCCGTATTCTTTCTGGGTATTCTGGAGTGACTTCTAAGTAGAAAGATGCATAACTGTCATATTTCGTTTTTTACTTCTCACACATATTTACCTCTACCCTTTTCATGTCCCGTATATATTCCGTTAGTTCGTGTGTTGTAACGTATGAGTCTAACCTTAACAGGAATAGCTTAATTGACCTTGGTTTACTAGTACACACTTTCAAGATCGTTTCATTGGTTGAGCCTTGGACAATTCTCTTTCTTGATCTTACAAGCAAATGTTTTTTGAGCGAACAAAAATTCTGGTGCGGAAATGCGTTTTTCCTGAAGAATGTGATACGCTGAGATCAGAATCGACGATCATTCATCTGAGAATTGCCATCTTCCTCTCCAAACTGACCAGTGACTACTCGAATACTGTATAGTACAAAAGACTGGAAACAATCTTGTAAGTTGCAAATGCTAGAAGGGAGTGATACAAAATGTTGAATAGAAGTAACATGGATACTGCGCTTCCAGAAGTGGGAGATAAGAATCATGGCAGCCATCTTGAAAGCCGCCATCTTGGAATTTGTTCGATAATTTGTAATAAAAAGTGGGTCATGTGACATATCGTTTTAGGCTAGCTTGTTTCAAGAAATTCAAATCTGAAGTCAATTCTCATCTACCTTTATTCCTGTAGAATATAGGGCATTTCAATGTTGGAATTTTACGTTCTACATGTGCGCAGCCGCAAAGCAGTGTTCGAAGTGGGTTAGAAAAGGCGTGCCCCCACTTCGAACACTAGTGCAAAGTGGTATACATTTCGGCGGATACACAATCCCAGTACTTTTCTTAAATCGTTATGGACACCTTGCGAAACATATTAGGTTCAACAGCGGTGCAGGATGCTTGAATCCGTTGGTGGAGAAGGTGTAGCTCGTTGATTTTAAAGATAGCTCCAAAGATAGAAATCAAGGGGCGTGAAATCAATGAAGGACTGGGGCACTCGGTGGGCTCTTGTTGCCTGCTCCGACACCCCGGAATTGTATATCCATCTACTCTTGCACCTCAGCGTAGTGGGAAGTGCGCAATCTTTCTGGTAAAAGCCTAAAAAATGCTATCAGAACTCACAGTCAGCAGTCTCGGTACCCTCAACAGCGATCGATCCATTCAGAGGTTCTTCGTTCACCCATTCTGATGCGCCTTAATTTCCATTTTTGACTCTCATCACTTGCATCTATGTCACAGGCCGGGATAGAAGAGGAGACAGGGTAGGGAAATAAATTGGACCTGACCTTATTCAAGGTACCGTGCGCCTGGTGTGATCGAGGGAAACTGGGAAAATCGCGGTAAGGATGGCCGTAACTGGGAATCAAAACCGGGCCATCCCGACTGCGAAACCTCTTTGATCTCCATCTCTGGGTCACTTGAAAAATCGTGTAAAATATCAACGACCTACACCATCTTCAGAAAAGTTAATTTGAATTAGAATTTTAGTTTAAGGCCCTTGGGCATCTAAGGTTCAGGCCGTCAGAAAATGTTAAAGTGTGAAACTCTTTAGGTTTTTCAATCATCCATCACATCTTTTTGGTAGGAAAATATGACTAGTGTTTTGCCCAGAAGCAGATCTATGGTACGAAGCTCTCTGGCCTAGGTGGAAAGATGGGAATGTGTTGTACCTAGTTCTTGCTTCCATCGAATGAAGATGGTCTACAATTTTACATGGACGCCGAACTATTTGTGTTGATATTTGAACAAGTTTTTGCTATTCGTTTGCAGTCATGTGATGATGATGCGGATATTTCCCATGTGTAAAATGTAACAATTGTTTGCTTCTCCTCTGTTTTAATCATTTCATATAGGACCCACACTATCACTTTTAAACAAGCACTGTTCTATCGAATACCTCCTTCGTTCACCAAATTTCACGGCTTTTAATTTCAATTTTTGGACTCATCACCAAGACAGTGTATCTAAAAAAAATCAGTAACTTACACCATCGTGAAAAATCAACGAGCTACACCATCTTCACCAACAGATTCACGCATACGTGCACCGCTGTTGAACCCAATATGCTGTAGGTCGTATAAGCCCAAAAATAAGGGACTCTATCTCCTATAGGAATAAAGGTAGATAAAAACTAACTTCAGATTTGGATTTCTTGAAACAAGCTAGCCTAAAACGATATGTCACATGACCCACTTTCGATTAGAAATTCTCGAACAAATTCCAAGATGGCGACTTTCAATATGGCTGCCATGATTCTTATCTCCCGCATCTGGTAGCGCAGCATCCATGTTACTCCTATTCAATATTTTGTCTTACTCCCTTCACGCGTTTACGACTTACAATGTTGTTTCAAGTCTTTTGTACTATACAGTATTCGAGTAGTCATTGGTCAGTTTGGAGAGGAAGATGGCAATTCTCAGATGAATGATCGTCGTTTCTGATCTCAGCGTATCACATTCTTGAGGAAAAACACATTTTCGCACCAGAATTTTTGTTCGATCAAAAAACATTCCCTTGTTAGTAGTTTGTCAGATCTGTCGTTAACTAAATTTATCTGCTTATCCGTTTTCTGCATATTTTTTTTGAGACATATTCTCATTCACAATCGCATAATTCTTCTTCGAACTCGTTCCATTTTAGGAAGAAGTATCAATTGACTTTCCATGATAAATTGACAGATTCGTTTCTGATTCTGAATGGCTTTTCATATGTCTTTTCCTTCCTACTGAGATTCAGCAATTCTCCTAATTCTCACTAGTTGTACCTAGTTCTTGCACCCGCTTGGAGTAACGACCCTAGTTACCGCTTGGAGTTCTCACTAGTTGTACCGTCTTTTCTGTTGCGTAGGCGATTTGCACATTTATAGGTTGATACTCCACTGAAGCACGAAATCATGAAATCACGAAGAATTCATAGTCAGATTTGTCGAACTTTAAACAATTTCTTTCATGAAATCTTCTTAGGCATATAGAACAAGAAATGACATGTTGTTTTCTTAATTGTTTGGACCAGGAGCCACACACATCTGCGGCCGGCACCATGCTGACAAGGCAACTTAAACAATGTTTACGATTTTATATGAAAGGTTCATTATAACATCGCAACGTGCAGATATCGTACAAAACACCAAGAAGTCGGGTAAAAAATATAGCAGCAATATTGCCTCACATTTAAAACAGCAAAACATCAGTGGAGCCAAAAATGAACCTTTGGCTCATTTTTGCCACATATCAACTCGGCAGGAATGCCAGATTTTATGACCTAAAACATATTTTTGAAAATGATAACTAAAATTCCCTGAAAAATTAATTCAAATTAACCAAGAAATCCTGCACGTACTTCGAACAGCATGATCAAGAATATTATGAAAATAAAATTTAGACTTTCATTTTTATTTTGTTCCACAACTTTTTGGATCATACAAGATCCCTATTTGCTTCTTATATTCTTAATTGATTTGTTTTACGGCAAAAATCAAATTTCTTTAAATTAAGATTTATATATGGGTAGATAAGGTTACGGAGATATAAAATGATGTGAAACGACGGTGGCGATTCTTAAATTTGAGTAACTAATAATAATCGAAAAATGTATAGTAGGTTTTTAACGAAAACCGACAGATTGATAAAAGTCTATAGCGCTACAATTTGAAAAAAAATGAACAAATAAAATATTAGATTCGCCATTTTACATAGGTAAATGCCGCTAAAACTTCACGGAATTAGAAATATGAAACTCAGAACAAATATGTTCTATCAGCTATTTTGCATGTTTAGGCCACGAAAAACAGTCAAGATGGATAGATAGAATAAGAGAATATTATTCCTTAATTATTCTCGAAGGCATCTACTGGGATTTTGCCGGGCCTAATAGATGCCTTGTACTATGACGTATTGAAGAGAACAAGCTTATCAAAACAATTTATTGTTTTCTCCAATTAGGTCATAGGATACTTCAATTAAGTAGGCCCTCACCGCCCGGGTCTACATTGCATTGGGGGAAGAAATCTCATTTTGAGAAATCTTTGCAGCGGGTTTTATTTTCTGGGGCGGTGATCCCCTTCCCGCTGTTGCTCCCAATCCAATATCTTCGACCTGTTTGGTGCAGCCGGCTGCACCAAATTGGGGCAGACATCTTGAAGTGTCGGACGAGCACCTCCTGACGTCACATGGTGTTCTCCCACGAGGAGTAGAACATCAAGGAGGTCAGTGAGGACCTCACTGACAAATCAAGACGTCTATTCGGAACAAAATTTGTTCCGAAAAATGAAAAATTAAAGAAAAATCTTAGCAACAGGTTCTACATTGTTGATTACGGCAGA
>JAGDQP010074648.1:0-10248 GCA_022664845.1 Lepisma saccharinum | reverse complement strand
CATTCTGTCCAGAAATGGCTCACGTTTGTGACGGGTGAGCAGGGAACTGCAGATGTCAACTTGCTGCTTCTTCTGTTGAAACGTTAACGCATGGGGTACCCAAGGTCCTGCAGATAACGATGAACCGTCGAATGGGTGACATGGGGTTAGTTGGCCAGTTCTTCAACAGTTTGCATTGAATTTGCCTCCACCGCTGCTCGCAGGGCATCGTTGTCCAGCTGCACAGGTCTCCCTTCTCACGGCTTATCGGTGAAGCTGGTGTCCCCAAACCGAAACTTCTGGAACCACCTCTGGCGCTTTCGCACATCCACAGTACCCTGACCGTATACGGCATTGATGTTTTGTGCCGCTGCGCTAACTGGTTGTCCGTGATGGAGTTCATACAGCATGGCATGACGTATGTGGTTCTCTGACACTGCCATGATCAAACAAGCCACACTTCCAAAACGTTCTCCTTCTACACACTGCTGCACAATCAAGTGCCCTATATGGCTGAGCTATGGCACGTGCTGTCTACTTCACTATTCGCGGGTCAGATGGCGTTATTGCAGTGGACATCGCACATACGACATTACTTATGGGATAACCCGGTAATTCTGTTCTATGTCCAATTTGTGCAATTGCCAGAATGGGGGAAGGGGGATTCAGATCGTAGAATACCGGATTTTACGACCGTTTCATATCCAAGGCTTGCGGGTTATTTGAAAACAGAGCCAGGGAAGTTTTCGCAGAGAGGGGGAAACTCACCCCTTAACACATTGAACACTATTTTCACCAAGATCTAACATCACAGAATGAAAAACTCATGAAATACAAGAAATACTTATTAATACAACCCAAGATGTTTCAGAAGTTTCCAGTTTTGAGAGCAACATAAGCTACTTTTGCTCTACTAAACTACGTCTCACTATTCCATTCATGGTCCCTTCTGTCTCACTGTTGTATTATGACACCTCTGAAATAGTGATATCTAAACGAGGAAAGTTGTTATCATCTAAAGTTTATAAATTTACTGATAGAAATTGAAATTAACTTAAAGTACTGTGTGTAGGTAAAACTATTTAAACTCTTTATTACGATGGAATCTGTCATCTAGACGTTTTTACACATTCTTATGTTATTGCTGTTCTGTTCTGTTCTATCATCTAGTGCGGAAATGGCATTAATTAAGCCCATAATTGACTTTCGTTAGTTTTAGAATAATATTATAATAAATTACAGTTTAACAGTCAATCTGTCTTAATAATTGATGTTTTAATGTCAGTTATTTATACGTTGCTATGGTTACAGCCCGCCATAGGCGCCAGTTCTCTCTTAAAACCCTAGTCACAGTCACTTTTAGATGTGTAACACACTGCCAATTTTGAATTTCACCTTGGAGAACTATTGTATACTACACTGAATCACTATATAACATATCTTGATAAATGTTCTTGGAGTGAAGTCAGAAAACACTATGAAATGATGCAAATTAATCACTAGAAATTTCAGCGGCTTCCTTCTATTAAGCCGCCATCTTGCCGGATTTCTATGTTATTGCAACAAAGTTAACTTTTAATACACAGAATAGTATAATATTTGAAATGGTATGTTCCTAATTTAGTTGACCTCCTTTTAGCCATCCTATCAGGAATTATACTGTACTAACGAACGAATGTATTTCTAAAATATCAAGCAGAAAATACAGTAGGGGAACTTATACCAGTAACACGGTTTACGTTTTCCAAATTTTAGTTCTGGGGACATTTATATTTTTCACTCCATGTTTGCATTTTTAAACTTTGAAGGTTTCTGAATTGAACTGCTTCAGTATTTAGCTTCTGCTTTCTTTCTGTTGCCATGTTTTCTATTCCTTTAAACTTTCCAGCAAAGAGTTCCATGGTACAAAGGCTAGTGTACGTTGGAACATAGCCTCCTGGACTTGTACCTTGAAACAGATATAATAGAGAAATTAATAAAATTAACTCACAAATATGTATTCTGGGAAATATTTTATTAATTTAGCTTCTTTGTTTGTGAAGTGTAAAAGTGTGTGATACTTTTTGAAAGAACAACTTATTTATTATTATGAAAGTGCTTACAAAATACTAAATACATTATAAAAATAGTTTTAATCACTCGAGGAATCATCAATAAGCCTAATAAACGCCTAGATATGTGTTTATCTGTTATCATTACTTCTTTATTATTTATTTTTTCATAATAATTATTGTAACTGAAGTTTCCTACAGTTGTTAAGTTCTATCTTCTGTTCTAGGTCAAAAACATATTTTGTAACTGTTAACTTGTCTATGTTCGTGCATAGTGACCAAAGTGGGATAAGTGCTGTATCTTGAGATACTTTGAGACAAATTTTAAAGAGGAATGTACCGCGATCTGCATCTACAAAACGAATCTGGAATACTAGACTAGTAGGTAAGTGCTGAGAAATCACATAAATTGTAAAGTTTTGTTTTATGCCAAATACATGCATGGATACACCTATTACTCATTATACTATTAGTGTCAATTAACTATTTTGAATCCATCTATGACGTATTTTCATTGAACACGTGCTCTTGCTACTCTACTCTTTATATATATATGAATAAGAATTTTAATAACATCAATATTTGTTTCGTATCATTGTAGATGTTTAATGAAAACACGTCATAGATGGATTAAAAATTGTTAGTTGACACTAATAGTACAGTATAATGGGTAATAGATGTATGCAGGGGTGGATTTCGGGCCTGTCCCCGCATGGCCGGGCCAGGCTAAATGTTAACAGAGGCTACATCCTGCTGTAGTCCGTTATACTTTCAGTTTTGCTCTGTGGATAAACAAAAATTACTTTACAGAATCGGTCAAATTAAAATTTAAATACTGCATTAACTCGATGCAAATAACTCTGAGAAGCATTGTCATGTCAGTTAGCTTTGTGTTTGCTCAGGGGTTCTTTCAGAGAAACCTCTCCTCTCCGTGAAACGGTTGTACGACTCCGAAGGTACTTTTGAAGGCTTCAGAAGATTTGAAACCAGGGGCCGATTGCCCCGGCTGGGAAAAAGGAAATTCCCAGGTGCTCCCCTCCCGCCAGCCCTTTTGTCTTGGAAGCGTAATGTTACCCAATAAAGATGACCATATTTGCTACTACTTGCAGCGTTACGGTCGTACCGGTATTCTAAAATTACCCATTTGAACACACAAAACTCATGGCCAAGCTAACAACTCTAACCTCGTTACAAAACAAAGAACCCTCTGTAAAATCTCTTCACTTTCTCCACGTTTATTATCATAATCTCGCTGAAAGCAAACGACAATTTAAAGGTTCCTTCGACGTTCACTTGGTTTCCTTTGCCCTCCCCCGGCCTCTCCTTGGAAGAGGTTAATACAACACGTTGTTAATCGTGGCTGCTATATTCTGCCAATTTTCCCCTCTGAATCAGAAAAAGGAGACTGAGTGGTAAGAGAGAGAAAGAGAGACAGAGAGAGACAGAGGATAAAACGATGATAGCACTGCTCACAACTGCGGTGTATTTTATGATCAAGAGGATTGTGGGTTGCTGATGTTGAAGAACTTGACCTTTCCCTAGACTTGAAAATAATGAATGGAAAGGAAGAAAATTGTATGAACAAATCATTTTTTTTTTCGAAAAACATAACCCAGGTCGGTGTCATAAAACAGTGCTTCACCTATTGCCAAAGGCAGTTTAGGGCAGGATTAGTTGCAAATGGAAAATAAGGCATATTTTCTGCCCTTCGTATTCCTTTCAAATTCCACCATTCATAAGTTCATTCAAAAACATTTATTGGTTTTAAATATTTGTTCATAAGAACGAAGCGCTAATGATGTCCCCAAATACAACAAGTCTCATAAACCCTCTTTCCTGCTCGCTTCCGACAACAACTGTTAATATATTGCGCTGTTTCTATTCTCGATACGCTATAGGCTGACACGCGTCAGGACAGGGAAACGGATAAACAAACATTGTCATTGATCCTACTAATCGGAAATATATACTGTAGAAGTATATTAATATTATTAGTAATAATAGGATGAAGAGGGATCATAATAGTGACTAAACAACAGAGACACCATAGTGTTAGTTTCGTTCACTACTAGCTGTGAGTGAAAAACCTTTTGTGCAATGCGTATAGTGAAGTTTGTTTTGTTTTGCTGAAGTGCTTTTGAATATTGTGCTGCATTTTATCAATAATTTCTGGCACATTTTTGCAACCGCTGTTGATATTAAATAAAAAAGAAGCTAAGATGACACACTGTCGAAAATTGCAAGAAGAGATCTGCAGAGGCAATTACTTCGATCGAGTCTAAGAAATTTCTAGGTTCAGTATTAGAATTTAGGATTTTGTTTGCTTCCAACTTCATTTGAGCTCATTATCAAAATCACTTCTAGAAACAAGTGAAGCGGATTCCAGTTGGGGGATTGTGCCTATGAGTTACAACTTCAGCAGCGAGCATCCTTGGAATGGATTATTAATGTTCTGTTTGAAAAATTGCTCCGAGATTTTTGCAACGACACCTCAAATATTTTCCTAGGTCTAACAGTTCCTGAGTTGAAAAATTCCCTCTCCAGGTATTTCGAGCCCTGCCCCTCTGATCTGAATGAATAGTACGGCTTTGTATTAGTCTTGCCAAGTCCTTTCCATTACACTTGTAAAACCTTCATAGTCCTAATAGTTCTTGAGTTAAAATATGGTCCCCAGAACTCGGAATCCACCTTTGCGATTTGGATGAATACTATGGGATTGAACTTGTCTCAAGATCTTTCCAACGATACCTCAACCACCAGACCTAGTAGTTCCTGAGTTGAAAATTGTCGCCAGACAGACGGTAAAACGGGACTTCTGGGTGGTCTCCTACTTCCTTAGGAAAATCCCTTGTCCACCCATTGCACAATTTTGAAATGCATTTTTTAATAGAACAGGTTTGATTAGGGTTGCTATTCGTCCCGGAAACTACGGGACTGTACCAGAATCGATATCTCCTCGGTATCCCGAAAATAATTTTCGGGACGTATAAATGTCCCGCTTTGCATCTAAGAATAGAGGAAGGGGAAAATCATTGTTTCCTTTCTTATTACACGATTATATTCACTTCAGTTAATGAGTATGTAATCTCAAAGTTTTTTAAAAAAGTTTGACTATATAGAACAATAATTTAATTCAAGTTCACGATCCAAATCACCATAATATTAAACGAAACGTCTAATTAATTTGGCTAGGGACAAAGCGTTTTGTTGCTCAATAGGTATTGCGGTATTACTCTGTTTTTATCTGAAACTCAGCCACTGAGGGCGGTGGGTAATCCAGCCCGACATGGTGCCGGTCCCACGCCCGGGAAAATGAGGAGGGTTGACGTCAGGAAGGGCGTCTGGTCTTGAAAGCTGTGCCAAAACCATTTATGATGAGTCGTCTTAATGAATCCTCGGAAAATGCTAGGGCGTACCCCTTAGGCGACGCGCGGGGGATTCGCCCGGCTCCTGTGAGAAATGAGCGAGGGCTACCGATTCGAGGACGGGCTAGGTTAAAGAATCTAGTCCACGTGAGTCTCAGAGTATAGGCTCACTAAATGTTGGAACGATGAGTGGAAAATGAAGAGAGATTGCAGACTTGATGGAAAGAAGAAAGTTGGGGCTCCTGTGCGTCTAAGAGACAGGATGGAAAGGAAATAAGGCAAGAGAGTTAGGAGGCGGCTGCAAGTTGCTGTATAGTGGAGGAAATGACCATGGAAGGAACGGCGTAGGGATTCTATTAAGAGATCTGAAGGATAGTGTAGTAAGTGTAAATAGAAGGAACGACAGAGTTATGAGTATCAGGATATGCATGGGTGAAATAATCAATGTAGTGTGTGCGTATGCTCCGCAAGTTGGCTGTGAAGAAGAAGAAAAGATGGAATTCTGGGAGCAATTGGACCATGAACTTTGCTGCGTACCCTCAGCGGAAAGAATAATTGTGGGCGGGGACTTGAATGGACATGTAAAGCAGAGAAAGCATTGAGAGGATTCACGGTGGCTGGGGTGTGGAGATAGGAACGAAGAAGGAGAAAGAGTAATAGACTTTGCAACGGCATTCGATCTGATGATTTGCAATACATTTTCCCAGAAGAAAAAGCAGCATCTCTTAACATACAAGAGTAGTGGAAAACAAAGTCAAATCGATTTCACCTTATGCCGAAGACAACATCTTAAGGAGATTAAGAACTGCTAGGTCATAAATGGTGAAAGTGTGGCCCCACAACACAGAGTGGTGATTGTGGACTGGGAGTTTGCAGGTAGAAATAATAGGAGGCCGCGAAATGGAGAGCCCAAAATTAGATGGTGGAGACTGAAAGAAGAGAAACAAAGAAAATTGTTCAGGAAAGAGGTTATCGAAAGAACAGATCTGAAAGAAGAAGAGTGCAAGAATAGTGGGATGTGAACAGTAGGATCATGCTGACAGCCGCAGAGAAAACTTTGGGTAGAACTTCTGGAAAGAGCCCCCCGCATGAAAAGAGACGTGGAAGTGGAATGAGGAAGTGCAAGAAGCTATTAAAGCGAAGAAAAAAGCTAAAACAAGATGGGATGCTTCAGGGACAGAAGAAGATAAATGTAGCTTCAAAGCTGCTAATAAGGAAGCAAAGAGGGTAGTGGCTAGAGCAAAAGCGCAAGCCTGAGATAAACTGTATGACGAACTTGAAACACCAGGTAGAGTGAAGAAGCTATACAGGTTAGCAAAAACCAGAAACAAGGGAAAAAAGGATATTACCCAAATTAGGCAAATTAAGAATGACCAAGGATTAGTGCTTACCGATGAAGATAGGATTAAAGAGAGATGGGCTAACTATTTCGAAACGCTCCTAAAATGAAGAAAATCTTAGAAAATTTCTTAGCGATGCAACCCCAAATCCTGGAACAACACCAAGAATAAGCCGAGAAGAGTAGAAAAAGCAGTAAAGAAAATGATGACCGGTAAAGCTACAGGTCCTGATTGCATACCAGTAGAAGCGTAGATAAGTTTGGGACCATAATGTATACATATTGTATGGGATCTGACACAAAAAATCTATGAAGAAGAAAAATGCCGACTCATTGGAGAGAGAATGCTATTGTACCATTTTTTTAGGAGAAGGGAGATATACAAGTTTGGGGAAACTATAGAGGAATCACGCTAATATCACACACGATGAAGATTTGGGAGAAATTATAGATGGAAGATAGAGAAGAAACATCAATAGGAGAAGAACAATTTGGATTTATGCCAGGAAAAGGTACAAGTGATGCAACTTTTATATTAAGACAAACTATAGAAAAGTATCATTAAAAGCAAAAAGGATTGCATATGGTCTTTATTGATTTGGAGAAGGCCTACGACAGAGTACTACGTCAAGAAGTATGGAGATGCTTGAGGGAGAAAAGAGTGCCAGAGAAATATGTAAAGATAATCCAAGATATGTATTCAAGAGCTAGAACTTAGATAAGAAGTAGTGTGGGATTGACACGCCAAATCCCTATTATGGTTGGATTACATCAGGGTTCAGCCATAAGTCCGTACCTCTTCAATGTAGTCATAGACGTTATAACTCAGGCTGTGAGAGATGAAGACTCCTGGTGTATGATAATTGCCGATAATATTGTACTATGCAATACTAATAGGGCAGAACTTGAAACGAAAGTAGCGAGTTGGAGGAAGTCTCTGGAAAATAGAGACCTAAAGATTAGTAGAAAGAAAACTGAGTATCTTGAGTGTAACGGAGAAGGACATGGAGAAGTGATGTTGCAAGAAGAACGATTAAAGTGAAAAGTTTTAATTATTTAGGCTAAACTGTTACTGGGAATGGGATTTGGACTCTGAAATAACACACAGAATGCAAGAGGGATGGCGAAATTGGAAGAAAGTAAGTGGCGTTCTCGGCGACCGCAGAATCACGGTGAAGAATAAAGGGATGATTTAAGGAACAATGGTTAGACCAGCAATGATGGACGGAGTGGAAACATGACTAATAAAGAAAGCACAAGAAAGGAGATTAGATGTCACTGAAATGAGAATGCTACACGAAATATGTGGGATAACAAAAAGAGACAGAGTGAGAAATGTGAGAGTAAGAGGTACAACCAAAGTTGTAGAGATATTTAAGAAGATACAAGAAAGAAGATTGCAGTAGTGTGGACATGTAATGAGGAGAACAAATGACTGTGTAGTGAGAAGAGTAATGGCAATGGAAGTGGAGGGCAAGAGAGGTAGAGGGAGGCCAAGGGGGAAATGGATGGATAGGGTTAAGAAGGTTCTCGGGGAGAATGGTTTGTCAGGGGAAGAAGATTAGGACAGGGTTTTGTGGAGAAGACTCATCGGAAACGTCGACCCCACGTAGGTGGGAAAGGACGGAGAGAAAGAAGAAGACTCTGTTTTTATCTGCCTCCTGTTTCAGAGATATTTAAACCCCCAATTGGATTTCTTGGTAATTTCCCGCTGACCATAACAATGCCAAGAAAAAGGTATACTTTGTTTAGTAAAATCGGCAAGGCAACAATGAGAAATTTTTAAAACTTTAGATATAATAAAAACTTACGAGGTGGGAAAATGTATTTTTTTGTATTATTGATTGTAGGTTTTTTTTTACTTTTTCTTCCTTTTACACAACAATGAGCACGTACTTCGACCAGAGAATATTTTAACAATTGTAGAAGTAGTATAATTTTCGTTGCGATTACTTAGGTGCAGAGTGTTGGATATAAAATTGACGTAGTTTTCAACACAATGATATTAATTAAAGTGTTTAATGCTCAATCCGAATTATTTTCCCGCCTGTTTCGTTTTACGTCAATTATTCAAATTTCAGTAGAGGAAAACAGAAATTAACATTCACAGACCGAAGATCGTTTCGTTCTTCAATAATGGGTAGAATTAGTTTTAATAAAATATTGATAGTAACTCAGGATTGTATGCAGACACTTTTGGGACAGAATAATGTCCCAAAAGTGTCTGCACACAATCCTGCAGTTACTGCTAGCATTTCATAAATACTAATTGTACTCATTATTGAAGGAGGAAACGAACTTTGGTCCGTAAAAGTTAATTTCTGTTTTCTTGTAGTGAAATTTGAATAATTGACGTAAAACATAAATGGCGGGAAAACCCACTTGGATTGAGCCTTAACCTTTTTTTATTTTGCACATTTCAAAGATTTTCGTAAATTGGTAGCGTCCCGGATGTTCACTCTTGTAATATAGCAACTCTAGGTTTAAAGTATTTGAGGGTACTATGACGTCTCAATTCTTCTGTATGTCGTATTGGAAACATCAAGCTCTAAAACTAATTTATTTCCTACGCTTTTGGAAGTCTATATCGTTGAAATGAAACATTTATACTTTTTTTTTTTTTTACATATTAAGAATCCCGTGAAAATGTTTTGTCGGTGTTATTTTGCCTGCACATAACGAAAGGGAAGCCATAACGTCAAATTTTACATGAGAAGATGAGAAAAAATGCTCCTGCACAAATTTATTTCCAGCAGAGTGGTCCCCGAAACGAAAATAAAAATCTTATGAAACAGTATGCAATGGAAAAACTTATCAGTTACAACTAAAAATAAAATGCGTTAAGTATAAACATTACACGTCTTACGACAAATTTAGTTAGCTAAAAATTATAATAACAATATTGGAATATTTTTATAACTTCTTTCTGGATTTCGGTCACATGACCTCTTGAGGTAATTTCTGTTGCTGAGTGGCGTCCAGATTTAATTCATTCTTGAGTTTATCCCTCACCAGGCCAGGATGAAATTCTAGTGTCTACTGTCTAGTTCATCGACAGATATGTTAAACAACGCACGAAGACTAGGAACTCATATTTGTAAGTGAGTTTGAACTACTGCTAGAGTCGGAGCATAATTTCCTGGGGAAGCAAAATGCACAGGTGTGGATTTCGGCCCTGGGCTTGCCTCACAGGGGGAGGTCAAAACTCAAAAGTTTCCAAACGCCTAGCCGAACGAAGCAAAATAATAATAATAATTATTATTATTATTCTGTAATGACCCGTTATACTGTCCCAAATATGTACCTCTTCTAAGCAGTGGGTCAGGCCAAAAAATGAAACCGAAATCCACCCCTGGATGTATGTATTTCTCTTAAAACAAAATATTTACACTACAATTTTTAAGCGCCTGGAGCTCCAGATTCATTTTGCGGATATGGACCTCGACAAAATCCATTTTAAAATGCGAGAAAAACTTCATGTATCTTAAAGTGACCCAGGGTCCCCTAAACCAGG